>JAJJMA010259719.1:0-30472 GCA_023529015.1 Papaver nudicaule | reverse complement strand
TTTTTTTTTTTTTTACCCAGAAAATATAATTTATTGATTGGAAAAATTAGCTACACACTTGCTCAGCCAACAGTTGACTGCTAATACAAGCGGGAAAACAGTTAAACCAATACTTAGATAGTTTTTCTACTCTTGCAGTTTTGGAAAGAATGTCTGCAACCTTATTCTTCTCCTTTGGAACATAATAACATTTCCAAGAAGTAAATTGTTTGAAAACTGAAATAATATCTGCTATATGATGGTGCAATCTCCACAAAATGCTAAGCTTCCCTTTGGTCACAGCATTCACGATGAGTTGAGAATCTAGTTCAAAATTGACCCTTTCCAGCTTTAGCTCTTTCGCCCACCTAACTGCTTCCCCCAGAGCTAGGCATTCGGCCTGTTCTGCACTCCATGACTCTGCAATGTGCTCACATTTGGCTGCCTTTGGTAGACCTGCAAAATTACGTAGAATTAGTCCTATGCCACCTGTTTTGGTCTCCTTAGAGAAAGAGCCATCACAATTCATAGTAAGAAAATTTCTATCAGGGGGAATCCATGTGATGTTTGTTCTACTTATCCTAGTAGATGCAGTACTAGTATTAAGTGCAGTGTTCTCATGATTGAGTGAATTCAAATGACTATCAAGAACAGTCTGAGTCTTGTGGATGAAGCTTTGGATGTCTAGCTTCTTTCCTTGAAAGACTACATTGCATCTTTCCACCCATAAAGACCATGCCACTATAGCTCTTTTGATGATAACTGATTCAGTGATGTAACCAGCAGTACGTTCTTGAAACCATGCAATAATCCAGTCCTTGTATGAAGAGATACCAGCAGAATTTATGTTGCAGAGAGACATCCAAGCAGCTCGAGCAAAATCGCACTGGAGGAAAATATGTTCTTCAGATTCTTGGTGCGGACATCCCATTGGGCACTCTTTATTAATATTCTTCATTGCAACTGATAGTCTGACCCTTGTTGATAACGAGTTTGATAAACTCTTCCAAAGGAAATGTTGAACTCTCGGTATGGCAGGGAGTTTCCAAATTGAAGACCAAAACTGTTGGGAATTGCTTCCACCTTGAATTAGACCAGCATTTTTCTCCTCATACATCTTCCGGTAGGCTGATTTAACTGAAAAAGAACCATTTTTCTCTAACTTCCAGACTAGTCTGTCTTCTTGAGATGGATGAATAGGAATCCGCATTATGCGATCAGCTACAGCAGGTTCAAAGATAAGATTCAATAATCTGATGTCCCATTCTTTTCCTCCTCTTGCAAACAGTGAATGGACTGTATTGTACTGACAAGCTATACTCATGCTGACTTTCGGTACTGGTGGTTCATCACAATCTGGAATCCATTTGTCTTGCCATGTTCTGATAGAAACACCATTCCCTAGCTGCCAACAACTATTTGCTTGTATAAATGGTAACTCAGAGCTGATACTTCTCCAGCTCCATGATGCATCAGTTTTGTCTTCCGGATTAAATACATTTCCAACTGAGTTATATTTAGCTGATAGGGCTTGGACCCATAAGTCTCTAGGCCTAGTGATGAATCTCCAAGCAGACTTGGCCAATAATGCTCTGTTGAATAACTTCAAGTCTCTCCCAGACCACCATCAGTCTTATGGAGACATGCTCTGTTGTATGAGAATAAGTGAACACCCTTATTATTGTTTTTGTTCTTGAGAAAGCTGGATTGGGCTGAGTTCATTCCAGCTATAGTGTCATCTGACAGCTTAAATGAAGTCATATGATGTACTGGTATAGCATTTGTCACATGCTTAACTAGTACTGCTCTTCCTGCTTCAGTGAGATTCTTCTTCCTCCACATATCCATGTTATGGTTCATCTTTTCAATCAAATTTGAAAAAGGAATTTTCTTGTTTCTTCCAATAAAGAGGGGTAAACCTAGATATTTTTCCTTTAGCTCCATCTGATTAACATGTAGAATATTTGATAACTCACAGCGGACTTGTTGAGGCACCTTTTTGCTGAAATAAACAGCTGATTTGTTGAAGTTGATAACCTGTCCACTGACTGCACTGAATTCCGTTATGACTTTGAGTAAAGCATTGGCTTGGGTAGCATTCGACTTACAGAATAGCAAGCAGTCATCTGCAAATAGTAGATGGCTTACTGCTGGTGCATTTCTTGCTATCTTTACACCTGCTATTAGACCCTCATCTTCATAATGTGCTAGTTTTCTCGAAAAAGCCTCCATTGCCAGAATAAATAAGTAAGGTGATAGTGGATCACCCTGCCTAATACCTCTACTAGGAGTAAATGGCTTACAAGGGTAGCCATTAAGCATAACTTCTATCTGTGTTGTGGAAATACATTGCTGAATCAAGTTGCACCACTTCTCTCCAAAACCAAATTTCTTCATTACGTCAAGAATGAAACTCCATTCTAACCTGTCGAAGGCCTTGGACATGTCCATCTTAAGGGCTAGAGTTCCTTCCTTAGCTTCACTGCGTTTCATCGTATGAACTATTTCCTGCACCATAGTAATGTTCTCACTGATTAACCTTCCTGGAACATATGCCGCTTGCATAGGCGAGATAATTTTCTCCATGAAACACTTCATCCTCATCTGCAAAATTTTTGAGATTATCTTATAAGAGGTGTTACATAATGCAATGGGTCTAAAATCCTCAGGTTTTTGAGGAGTTTTAGTTTTTGGAATGAGGGAGAATCTTGTACGGTTTAGCTGCTTTAATAGAAAACCCGAGTGAAAAAAGCTTTGTATCATTTTGATTACATCCTGCTTGATGATGCTCCATTGGGTTTGGTAGAAACCAGGTGGAAAACCGTCAGGTCCCGGTGAAGTCCAAGCCTCCATAGATTTGATCGTTTCTACAATCTCCTGTTCATCAGGAATTCTAACAAGCTTCGCATTGTCCTCTTCAGAAATAATAGATGGAATACCTTGGAGAAAATCAGTTGTAGAGCCTGGATTTGATGTTGTACTAATACCAATAAAGTGATTAGTTAGCAAATCTTCCAAACTTCTCCTATCCGTGCACCATGAGCCATCAGTTGCTTGGAGGGAGTCGATTCTATTTCTTGTTTTCCTTCTGTTGACCTTTATGTGAAAATATTTGGAATTCTTGTCAACATCCTTAAAGTAATGCTCTCCTGATTTTTGTTTCATCAGCCTAGTTTCCAGTTCATTCCACTTATCTATGTCTGCCTCCACGTTCTTAATCAGCTGGTTATTGCTCGCACCACTATCTTGCATTTGTAGTTGATGTAGCTCTTTTTGGAGAGTAGACACCCTGCTTTGTATGTGCCCAAATACAGTTCTACTCCAGATTCCCAGAAGCCTCCTGGTGTTAGTTAACTTATCATTGAACACAAATGCAGCAGAGCCATTAGAAGATGAGTGCCATGCCTTCTTAATCTCTTCACCACAAGATGAATTACTCAACCAAAACTCAAAGAATTTCCAGTTTTTACCCCTGGGGGTTTGGCTGTCATATAATGTCAACATTATAGGTGTATGATCAGAGCCATTTTGATGCAAGTGGTGAAGTGTGGAGTCAGGGAAAGATAGTGACCAAAGGCTGTTAACTAAAGCTCTATCTAACCTGGATTTGATCCTTCCAGTCCCATGACTGTTGCTAGACCAAGTATAAGGGTTTCCACTAAAACCTAGATCAGAAAGGTCTGAATCTTCAATGAGTTTAATAACATTAGAAGACGTATGGGCTTGAGAAGTCTGATTAACTCTTTCATCTGGGTGAAGAGTTATGTTTAAGTCTCCTATCACTACCCATGGAATATTGACACTAGAGCTAAGGTCTTTAATGTATTCCCATTGAGCTTGTTGTTCATTTCTATATGAAGTGCCATAAATGCATGATAAAAACCATTCTCCTTTTGCAGGATCATTTTTAACTAAAGCATGGATCATGTTTGAACTAGTATGTATGATATCAATATCAAAACCATCTTTGTAGAGGAAAACTAGCCCTCCAGCTGGTCCATTTGATGGAACAAAAACCTTATTTGGCAACTGTAAAAAATTTGTAAGCCTTAAAATCCTATCATCATTAACTTTTGTTTCTGATAAGAAGATGATATCAGGGGCATGTAGAGAGTTTAGATATTTAATGTGATCCCTAGTATTTTTGCCCCCAAATCCTTGGCAGTTCCAACACAGAATTTTCATTATCTCAGAGGGAGGTGATTGACTGGAAAAATTGAATGGGATGAGTTGCCAAGCAACTTGAGAGTTTGGATATGTAGTCTTAACTGGAATCTGAATTAAATGCGAACCAAAAATGAATGCAATGATTATACTAAAACTAATATGTCTACAATGATTAGTTTTAAAGAACAGAAATAAAGACGAACAAAAATTTAATGCATGAATTAAATGAAAGCAGGAATTAAGTGTTTTTACTGTTCTGTAAATGCATGCTTTAACTACAAAACTAGAATTAAGACAACTCTGATTAATAACTGATTTGTTGTTGGTAAGAGGGTTTACCTGAACTCCCTTTGTTGTGCTGGTTGTTCCCCCCATTCCAATGCTTTGGTTGTCACCCATGGTTGTAGTTATTGTTGTGAGTACCGATGCATTCTCCTGATTTTGCTGAAGGATATCAAATTCCACATTAACCTGATTGTGGATTCTGGACCTCTTTTTCCTCCCTGTATCATTCATGTCCTCTTCCATGGTGACATCTTCTTGAGTACTTGGAGTGAGAGCAATTAACTTAACTCCATCCTTAGGTGGCACAAAAGGTTTGTGCTTGATTATTGGCTTCCTTGGCTTCATGGCAGGGATTTCTGTTATTATTGGTCTCATTTTGGGCATTTGCATATCTCCCAACTTACGAGGTTCATCTTGCAGTTTGTTCAGCTTTATCACATTCTTCTCGCACTGTGCCTTATTATGAGGAATTAGCACATAACAATCTCTACAGATTTTTTGGGGTTGTCTTTCATAGAAGTATTTGTACCACTTGGTAGTATCTGCTGCCGTAATAGCTAATACACCTCGCATCATCGGATTTGATAGGTGAATCTTTGTGCACACCCTAAAGCAATCTCCTGGTTCTGGTAGCCCCTCCGGTGGATCAATGGCTACAACTTCACCCATAACTTCGCCCATTTCTTTCACTGCCTTTCTGTTGAAGTGTTCTGGCAACAGCATCTTCAACCAGATCCAAAACTCCTGGTGTTCCCAATCCATCTCCTTATATGGTACAGTTGGATCATACATCCGCATAAGAATCAGATATCCATCAATCGACCATGGTCTTTCTTCAAAGATTTTTCTCATCACACTTAGTTTCCTCAGGGTAAATACTATGAAATTTCGGTCTATTTCAAGAACTGAGACTTCCTTAGCAGGTATGAAGGGCCAAGTATTTCTCAGATGCCTGACGACGTTCTTCTCCGCCATTCGAAAAGGTGCTAAGATTTTTCCAATTAGTTGTACTTCAACCTCCTCTTCTTCTTCCTCCTCTTACTCAGGGTTTGTTGTTACCACTTCAGAAGTCTCCTTTTCCAGCATAGTGTCTTGAAGTTTCTTCGTTATTTGAGAAACAGTTTTTGAAGTTCCCACCAAGTTAGCAGCTGCAGACTCCATCGAGTTAATAGGGTTTTTCTGAGAAAGGTTTTGAAAGAGATTTAGGGTTTGGTATTCGGAGTTCAGCCGTGAAGCTTGTTGGGTATTAATAGTCAAATTCAGGATATTGGGTATCCCTATATTTCCTGAATTAGAGATATTATACATCATGAAAGTTATGAGGATAAATTCTATACATGCACCGCATTTATGACGTTTCCTTTTTTTGTAACAGGAATTTGAATTTTGAAATAGCGGAAAAGGGGGGGAGGACCAAAGTTTGAATCGCTTTCCTGACTCAGTGGTGGAGATCTTGATTTCCTTCATCTTTTGCAAAATTCTGGAAACCCAAAGGAGAATACACATGATACTCAAAACCAAAACTAGTTGGACAACAATAAACGCAAACGCAAGAACCATTTGTGGGTGAGAGGCAAACGCCTTTTCTGAAGTTGAGGCAAACGCCATTTTGGAAGGGTTGGGGAACAACCTGCAATTACAAAGAGAGACAGCTAAAAGAATTAGTTGTTCCACATACTTTGTTTCATCAAACTAGCCATGAATCTAACGAGTTTTAGATGGTAGAACTATAAAATGAATTAAGGAACAAGTTTACAACTTCTTAATTTATGAACTTAATCATGGAAAATCTTAAAAACAGATGACATTGAGCGAGATAAACATATACTAAATCCTATACAATGCAAGTATGATGCTATATTGAGAAATCTAAAACACTAGATCAGGAAAATTATGATCGAATGAATGCAGTAAACATGGAATCTATGCTAGCTAGATGATTAGAATCAGTATTCTAGATGAAAAATGGAAGAGAGCACAAGAGATTAGAAAATCGCCATAGCGGAAAAATCGGAGCTCTCTCTCTCTCTCAACTTGAATACTGAAGCTTTCCTCCAAACTATGATGCGATTAACGCTATCATTCATGCAGTAACACCTGATCTTTTCCATCACGTGGCCACATGTGAAACCTCGCAATAGGCTTGGAATAGATTAAGGAACGTATTCGAAGGGAACGCCGCAGAAAAGGATGCAAGGCTTCAAACCCTTATGTCTGACTGGGAAAACCTTCGAATGCTTGAGGATGATACCTTTGAAGAATTTAACCACAAATTGTCTGAAATAGTGAATGCTTGTCACACCTTAGGAAAAGCTATTCCGGAAAGGGACATTGTGTGTAAAATGCTGAGGTAATTACCCTCAAGGTACGAATCAAAGAAACATGCCATCCAAGAAGTACATGGCTTAACAATAACAAGAAGTGACCTTGTTAGTAAACTTAAATTCTTTGATCATGAGCAAAATAGATCAATTGCTTTAAAAGCCGTTAGCCCTCCCAGTACCTCTTCTAACAAAATCAACACTTCCCAGGTTGATATGTGTGATGATCGTTTCAAAAAGGAATTAAGCTCTACTATGTCCTTAATCACACAGCATGTCAGAAATCTCTTAAGGAAAGAGATATGTATTGCCCTACAGTTTGTGAACCGTACTAGCGCATCTAAACCTAGTGAATCACGAACAACGCATTGGGATAACTCTTCTGACCGTCTTAAAAAACGGAAAAAGGATTTATCCAAACATACATCATCTTCCTCTCTGGAGACACTCAATTATGTTGATGATAATGTTCAGTGCTTCAAGTGTCTTGGTTTTGGGCATAAACCCTTTGAATGCCCTACCAAAGATGCAAAAGAGAATCCAGCTTACATTGTTGATGACATGTCAAATGTCTATCAAGAGTGTAAGACAAATAATGTAGCATATGCTGCTGGGAACTCTGATCAGGACACACGTTCTGACTCTGATGAAGAAGTGTACCATGAAGATACTGTTACGAATAACCTTATCAAGGAATGCTATTTGAAACTTTCAGAAGCTCAGAGGTCCTTGTTCTGCAAAAAGGTTGAATGTGACAGACTTCGTTGTCAAAATGTTACCTTGCAAAAGGAACTTGATACTAATGGTACAACCGATCACAACGAAGAAATTAGAAGTCTCAAATTTTTGATTTCTGAAGGTCGTGATCGAGAAATACTTCTTCAAACTAAACTAGATAATCTTAAGAATGGTGATTCATCTAAGAATGATCTAGTTAATGCTTATGAAAAGATCAAAAGGTTGGAAGAAGAGAACTTGAGTTTGAAAGAGAACTTTATAAGTTCAACAATAGCTCGGACAAATTAACCTTGATGTTAGGAGCGAGTAAAAATCATCGTGACACACGAGGATTGGGCTATAAAAGAATAGACGCTCCAAGTATTAACAAAGAAGTGAAATTTGTCAAGGCTAAGGATTATTCTCAACTGAAGGCTACTACAAATTCCAAAAGTGAAATACCTCTACCACAGGTTAAGGATAAAAAGAACTTTCAAGCTCGACAATTTCCAGGTAACAATGAGCATCCCACTCCTTTTGTTACTAAACGTTGCTTTTATTGTGGTAATAAAGGTCACTTGGAGAGAAGATGCAGATTTCGTAAAAGGAACGAAAAAGCCAGCATTTGTAATGATGCAAGTGTGTTGGAGATCAAATCTAGATCGAACAACAAGGCTAATCATCTTCATGCAGGTTGTGAACGTCCATCCTTTAGGCATAAAAATCAGTATCATGATAAACTAAGTTCTGCCTATAAACGCTCTACAAAGTTCTCTCCTAATCGCCATAGAAAGGAACACTTTGTAAATGCGAAGACTAGATCCGATGTTCCCAATTGGAGATCGACTAACTTGCAAAAGAATGGTCAGTCCAATTCTCTCTCAAGTAAGCTTGTTGAGAAAGATGGGAAGAGAGATCCTATTGCTTCTAAGACCACTCAAAAGTGGATACCAAAGAATATTGGTAGAGCAATAAATACCAAAGGGAATGATCACCCTAGTGAGGCCACCCAAACAAAATTCATGAAAATATTGTGTCATTTAACCAAAAAATGCTTGGTATGATGCTATCACATCATGAGATGCTTGGGTTAATGATGAAAAATAGGAAAAATGGTAAGGCAAAGAACTCTAAGCCGAATGCTACTTCTGGTGAAAAACCCAGTGATGTAGGAGATCCTGTTTTAACCACCAAAGGTGAACAAAAAATTGTTCACCCTGACACAACTTGATTGCGTTTGTGCGACCTCACCATGAAGAGCCATTTCAATCGATATGGTAAGGTAAAGCACAAGAATAGGGCATAGACCCGGTTGGATATTACATAGAGGTATGTCATTAACATTGATCAAGTTAATATTCATTTGTTCAAAGGTTGTCAAATCCTTGAATATGAATATGTGTCCTTTATGTTTCTCTAACTCAATTGAGATAAATTTCTGTTTACTTGGTTTGCAAGTTAGGGTTTCCTAAACTTGTGGGACAAATAACTAGTTGCTTTATTCCTAAGCAACCTATCTTATTGAGTGTTATAAATAGAGGGTCAAGGGACGAAAAACCGCAAGCATCAAGCATACGTGAGATTTCTCTGTGGAATTGATCGTAAACTCTTTTCACTTCGGTGAATGCTTGTTGTGGTATAGTCATCCTCTATTAGGTAGCAGTTCCTCTGTGGGAATTACCTAACGACTATAAAGACTTCTCTTGAGAGTTGGGAAACACAGGTAGGAGATTGAGACCTTAGTGGTTGAAATCAGAGTAACCTGTAACCTTGGTAACCTGATCACGTTCTTTTCTATTCTACGGTCCTTTTCTTCTGATATAAGGCCATTCAAGAACTGATACGTTACACACAGGGTTGAAAGGAAGCAAAGCACGGTTGCACTCGGTGTTGTAAGACCTAGTTAGCTCCAGTTGTATAAGTTTCTTAAGTGATTCTTTTTACAACTGAGGTAGAGACAAGTTGGGCATAGTTTACTCGGTTTACTTGTCAGCCCCCGCTTGTAAGTAGATTTTCGTATGACCTGGAGAAATCCGAAAGAAGTCACTTTGTGTATCAAATTGATAGAGGACGGTCTAAACATACAGTTGATAATTGAGGTTGCAAAGCCGGAATTATTGACACAAGCCTTTAACAGCGGTTAAAGCAACTCCTAGGCATGTAAAGGACGTCAGCTGAGGGAATCAAGTGTGTGACGATCTGTGGGGGATCTAGAGACGTAAGGAGTGCGACAGTAGCCAATTTGCTCGGAGGGCTTGAGTTGGTCTCTGCTACATCCCAGACCAAAGTCTTATAGTAGGCTAGTGTTTGTAGACAGTTTGTATTGTGCGGTGTTCAGTCCGGGCGAGGTCTCGAGGTTTTTCTACAAGTGGTAGTTTCCTCGTTAAAAAAATCTCTGGTGTCTCGTGTGCTTTACTTTGCGCATTATATTCTCTGATTATATAATTAAAGCAAACACAAGAAGTACGTTATTATTAACCTGATCGTTGTCCCCAATCCATCAATTGGATTTACCAAGACTTTGTCTTGTGTCGGACTGATCCTTTGAGATCCAAACTCAGGTTATACAGATTTGGATATTGATTTTTGAGATCGTCCAGATCTGACCATAAGACTCACGAGCCCAAACGAAAAGTTGGTAGTATTTCGGTACCCCTGTTTTTTCAGTTGGTGACTCTGGACGGTAGGTGTCGTCTGTGGAAGCCATTAAAGAAGTGAGGAAGATCGGAAAACAAGAAACTGGTCGGGAAAAGAGTCGCAGAGGTGGAAAACCACCGAAAAAACTGAAAATCAGTGAAACAATGAAAAAGGAGAAGATTTTGGTGGTAAAAGCGAATGAAGCAGGGGCTAAAAGTGATGAAACAGACGAAAAACGGAAGAAAAGGGCAGAATCTGGTGGTAGATCGGTGGCGCGACGACAGTTAGGGTTTATTGGTCTGGAGCTCTGAAAAACCTTGAGGGAAGAGAAGAACTCGATTCTTTTTAGAGAAGATAAGAATAACTGATGAAAGAAGGAGGAATTTATAGGCGGAAAGTTGAACCGGTTTAGCAGGTCATCAGGTCAAAAAAGTGTAGTCGAGATTCACAGCATGAGCAAGACGTGGCGAAAATCTAGCAGGGAAGAGAACGTCGGTTGACATTTTTGGCGAACTGGAAGTTTCATCTTCAGCGACTAAAGTCTCAAAGATGAAAGAGGCAAAATATAAGTGTAGAAAATGCATTTATCCTATAAAAGCAACTCAAAGGTGAAGTTGTATAAAAAGGTTATCTTTAAGGAGTACATAATCGACGTCGGAGATCTTTGGCGAACTATCAGGAACTAGAGATTAGCGTTTATAACAGATAAGGTCACACCAACGAATCCCATGGAAGGAATGAAAGAGCGAACTAAATAACAGTTTGAAGGGGCATGTCACCGACAAAAGCTGAGAAGTAGTTGAGCAATTAATGATGGAACATAACGGTAACATTGTCAGAGTTAACCCATTGACTCGGTGGAAACCTTGTCAACAATCCTTATCCTGAAGAAGATCAATCACTGAAGTATCACCATGGTGAGTAAGATCGCCGACCCTCATGGTCTGCGAGTAGAGACAAGTGATGTCAGAGAATGTATTATTTGTATTAGTTGTTGTTAATGCATAATTTCGGATGGACACATGACACCATCTCCGGAGGTTACGCATGGAAGCAACGAGAACTGCGAAGGATAAAAGCATATCCCAGAAAAGCAATACCTCATCACGAGACGATGAAATCCAAGGGAGGAGATCGAAGGATCATCATGAAAAAGCAGGGGTACGCAAATACAACCAACTTTTCGTTTGGGATCGTGAGACTTATGGTCAGATCTGGATGATCTCAAAAATCAATATCCAGATCTGTTAACCTGAGTTTGGATCACAAGGATCAGTCCAACGCAAGACAAGGTCTTGGTAAATCCAATGGATGGATTGAGGACAACGATCAGGTTTATTAATAACGTACTTCTTGTGTTTGCTTTAATTATATAATCAGAGAATATAATGCGGAAAGTAAAGCACACAAGACACCAGAGATTTTTTTAACGAGGAAACTACAACCTGTAGAAAAACCTTGGGACCTCGTCCAGATTGAACACCGCACAGTACAAACTGTCTACAAACACTATCCTACTATAAGACTTCGGTCTGGGATGTAGCAGAGACAATTCCACCCTCCAGGCGAACTGGCTACTGTCGCACTCCTAACGTCTCTAGATCCCCCACAGATCGTCACGCACTTGATTCCCCTAGCTGACGTCCTTTACAGGCCTAGTAGTTGCTTTTACCGCTGTTAAAGAAGGCTTGTGTCAATAATTCCGGCTTTGCAACCAAATTGACAACCACGTGAAAGAGTAAGGATTATTCCTAAGCAACCTGGCAGAATGAAAGGGTAAGGATTATTACTCAAATTGACAACCACGTGATCAATATTACTCAATCAAGATTATCAGTAATATACTCAAGTTATCAGAAACAAAGACTATTATGCAGAAAAAGCTGATCAAGATTATCTTCATCAAAAAACAGAAAAAGGTATTCCTAATGCACACCACGTGATCAATATTTAAACTTCACATGAATTTATTTGCAAACTTAAAATTCTGTTGCATATGATTGATGATCTCTTAGAAAATCCTCATAAGAATTGTGAAGAGGAATTACGTTTCTTTAAGTCTCTTTTCAAGGATTGGACAGGTCTCTCAGAGTCAGAATATGAGAATTGCAAGATCATTATTGAAGAACTCTTTGAGTATCCAAACAAATTTCGAATTCGTACTGCATAGTTAACTCCTTATTAAAAAGCGTTTTTGTCTTTTCCTTAGGGTTTGGGTAATCACTATGCTAAAAGTAGTCATCTCTTTGATTTAAGCATGATTTGCTTGTACTACTTCTATGATTTCTTTTTCATCAATTAATAGAGGTTACTAAATTAAAATCTTAATTGATGATTGCAATGCTTGATCTTAAATGATTATCTTTATGAATGTATTGCATAAATCGTAAATTTTCCTTTTTAGCCATACCACCCTTTTTAGAGCAAATAAATTTACGAACAACTACCAAAATCCATGCTTCTGACTCTTATGGCTAAGGGGACGATTTTGATAAGGAGGAACCTCGAAGGATACAATATTGAACTCCGCTGGATTAAATGTTGTACCTTTAATTCTTAGTCTTACAACCTCTAGGAAGGGGTAACCTTATGTTTTCTCTAAAGGCAATGGTTGACCGAAACTCTCTGAGAATTTAGAAGATTAAACCTTGAATTCCTATTTGACCGTAACTGGCTAGGGAAGAAAAACATAATTGCAATTTTACTTGTAAAATTCTGCTTCAACCAAGAATTTATTCCAAATCCTTGCTTGGGAAGGTCGTCGTGTTGTACCTTATGGAATGACACATTATGGGGGAGAGTTCTTTTGAACTTGTGCTTCATGGTAATATCTTTTTGGGGTGTGCGGCTGTGGATATTGCGAGAGAATTGCATCTTTTAATCTCTCGTTTTAGATATGTTTACCTTTGTCTACATTGATTATTGTTATTTTATGAGGATTCCTTTTTCTTTTTCTTTTGTATATTTTTTGTGACAAAAAGGGGGAGAAATCTTGTAGTAAGGGGGCGTAAAATCTTTCTATCTACTACGACAATTGTCTCCGGCATTGTCATAGGGGGAGTAAAATCGATGTGCTTGTCATGTCAAAGCAAAAGTTAGTATATTGAGTAAGGGGGAGAACATATCATATTGTGTAGTATCTTTAAGCATCGATGCAATATGCTTACAAGTTTTATATACTACTCAATTGCATAACAAACTCTTGTTGGACTATGTCCTTCAAAGAACCAAGATGTGTGGTGACTTTGAAGTTTGTTACCTCTACCTTGAATCTTCACTTGCAGGGACACTCTTACATGAAAACGTTGAAGATTACAAGAAGATCAAGTACATTTAGGTTAAGGCTAAAAGATTTTACTTTTTGAATCCATACGTAAGATTGGTTTTGTCACTAAAATTGACAAAGGGGGAGACTGTTAGAGCATTTCTCGGTTGAACCCATTGATATTGCTATCTCAAGTCAGATGTCAAGTTTAGATGACAAAAACACAATCCTTGATAAGTTTACTCTACAACTAGGACTAGGACAGTTTTAGGTAATCGAGACGAAGACCATTGAAGACGAAGACCGGAGCTTACTACTTGATAAATCATAACGTCCTCGCTAAAGGTTAGAAAGATTTTTCCTTTCCATATTTCGTACTTACCATTCTATCATATCAATAGTCTATGATGTTGTTTATAAGATCCGAAGGTATTCTAGGATTCTTCGCCTTTGCATTTGTCACAACCATGATAATATGTATAGGTAGAGTAAGTTGAATTGTCTCATGAAATGAGCTCAACGGTGAACGTGTTCATGAACGCGTACATATGTTGCACAAGGCATTCCTGAGAACGAGCGAGTCTGTATGAACGCGTTCATGAATGCGTACATACGAGTTCACGGTATCTCCTGAACTCCAATTGACAGCTCTTTGAACGCGTACACATAAGCCATGGAAAACTTCCAACTTTCATAATATGAAGTTTTCGGTTTTGGAATGACTAGTTCTCGGACTTGTCATTACTTAGCCCATGGAATTAAACTACTTAATCCATGCAACGTTCAAACATGTTTTGGATCAGAAGTTGCAAACCTTCAATCAAGGTTGAGTCTTACTTAATTATCAACCGTATGTTTCAACTGTCCTCTATCAGTTTGACATACACAAAGTGACTTCCTTTGGGTTGCTCCAGGTCTTACGAAAATCTACTTACAAGCGGGGGCTGACAAGTAAACCGAGTAAACTATGCCCAACTTGTCTCTACCTCAGTTGTAAAAAGAATCACTTAAGAAACTTATACAACTGGAACTAACTAGGTCTTACAACACCGAGTGCAGTCGTGCGTTGCTTCCTTTCAACCCTGTGTGTAACGTATCAGTTCTTGAATGGCCTTATATCAGAAGAGAAGGACCGTAGAACAGACAAGAACGTGATCAGGTTACTAAGGTTACAGGTTACTCCGATTTCAACCACTAAGGTCTCAATCTCCTACCTGTGCTTCTCAACTCTCAAGAGAAGTATTTATAGTCATTAGGTAATTCCCAAGAGGAACTGCTACCTAATAGAGGATGACTATACCACAACAAGCATTCACCGAAGTGAAAAGACTTTACGATCAATTTCACAGAGAAACTTCACGTATGCTTGATGCTTGTGGTTTTCGTTCTAGAAACCTCTATTTATAGCACTCAATAAGATAAGTTGCTTAGAAATAAAGCAACTAGTTACTTGTCCCACAAGTTTAGGAAACCCTAACTTGCAAACCAAGTAATCAGAGATTTATCTCAATTGGAATTCATTTAACACTTATCTGCCAAGTGTTTTGTTAGCTCAAAAACACTTCAAGATAGAAATCCAACAGACCAGAGATAATCTTTATCTTGTTGACACATTGAGAACCGTTAGATGGACCACATAAGATATTTCGTGATAACCAAGTCCAACTAAGAGATAAAGTTCAGAGTTTAACCCGAGTGAAAATCCAGAGAATATTCACTTCGGACGGTTCGTAAACCGTTCATCTAAATTACATCCAAAAGTATCAATTTTGAGGTTCACGTAGGTACGCGTACAAAAGTATCAATTTTCCTAAGGCTCTGTTCACGTACGATTCGGGAACCGTCCGCCATTCAGATTAGGGTTTAACTTGGACCGCTGGAAGTTCTGGGCTTAACCAGTACTTAGACCTGTAGACGTCCTCAGTTATAATCCACTGGACTCTTGCTCAAGAGTACTCCTTTAGATTCACCCATATCCAACAAGTGATTTGCAAGCAAACCATTGCAATGGACAAATGGTGTCGAATCTATCTCATGCATTCTTGTAAACTTAGTATTTGCGGGAACAAATACCAACATAACTCATGGTCATGTAGACAAGAACACGATCTCAATCACTATTTATATCACTACTAAAGTAGCCGACTATTTCGAAAGATAGAGAAAGTAAAATAGAAGAATTTCCATAAAAGTCATAACTCCTACTAACCTTTTGTCGATGAAGAATAATTGATGTCTTCTTTGTCTTCACAGTCTTCGTCTTCAAGGTCTCTACTACTTAGTCTATATCCCAATTCCGAAATCTAAACTCTAGTAGGCTAAATCAAGAATTGTGTTTTGACACCTAAAACTGACAACTAGCTTGACATACCAACGCTAGTGGGTTTGACCGGACAATGCCCTAACACATTAACCTAGGATACTAGGAGAAAGAAGGCACGCTAAGGAGTAGTCACACCGCATTAAATGTTGTTGACAACGTGGCAGAAGTTGTCTGTCGATTGGGGATTGGTCCAGCCAACTATGGAGGACAGAAACCTAGACCAATAAGGAGCCGACAACGCAAGAATACAGCAAGGATCCTCCACATATCAGTACGACGAGCTGGGATTGGACAATAAGGGCGGTCACCAAAGATGAACGATCCAACCAAGGAACAACAAAAGAATAAAGCAACCAAGGATAGCAAAGAGTGATGCCCACAGGAATACTATAAATACCCCCTCTCATCAGCAGCAATGAGGGTCGCAAAGTTTGGAAAGGATAGCTAGGAGTGAGAATCCTTGGATGAATACTCTCCAGATTCCGTATGACCTCTATACATTAACAAATTAAAGTGACGTATAGTGCAAACCAGAGAAAGCTTTATTGACCCGATGACGTAAGCACACGGCTGCTGAACTTCGTTAATTGTTGTGTTGATTACCATTATAGTTATATCTCTTATAGTTAATTTTGTCGACGATCGTCTTCAAGATATTACCACAATTACGGTCGGTAGCCAACTTGGTTCATAATAGCCAACGATAACACGTTCAAATCTATGAACTGATCCCTGGTTGTTAACGAACAAATGCCTCCAACGACTTAAGTAATCGATCAGTTAACAATATTCATTTGTAGTATGATGTGGGAAAATTAGTATCAACAATTTGGCGCAAGAAACAGGGACCAGTTCCTTGTAAATATAAAACAACCAGTTTTTAATAAAAATTGGGTTGCTTCCTTTCCTTTTTCACCTTTGATATTTGGTTTTAACTTGGTTTGAGGACCACCAAAAGATTAATAACACATTCTGGTGAAATATGATCTGAGAGTGAGAAGCAAGCTTGGTTGTAAAAGCAGCAAGTAGGCGACATCCTCCAAATCCATGAAAAAGGGTTTCTCGTTAAAAAAATCACTAGAAATTTCTTACTAATAATTCAGATCATAGTTAGGGAAAGGAGATATCACTACCTTCTAGGACTCCCCTGGAGAAATAGCTGGGTAGGGAAAGTTTGCATTGCTGAAAGGCACTTTACCACTATCTTATCTTTTCCGACATAACAGCAGGAAAAGGAGTGGAAAAACCCATGGCTAACGAAGCAAGGTCATTGGTAACTGGAAGCCGACAGCAACCAGCGCTAACACGAAGTAGGTTACAGTCGCTAAAGGCTCAAGGAGATATCAATCTTGACCTGGAAGAAGTTATCAATCTATCACGAAGTGCACACAGGACAATGGCAGCAGCTTTCGACGAGCCAGCAAGGGATAGGAATCCTTTGTATGGAATGTCGTTGCCCGCGGGGGAGATGGCTGAAGAAGAAGATTCAGGACGAGATCAAATTCATCACACCCCTGTCGAACAAACAACAAACTCAGTTTCAGTCCATACCACAACCACATCAGAAGAATCGGACAACGAAAGGGGACCAATCATTAGCAACGAAGTCAACAATGAAGCCGAAGGAATGAACGAATTTCCTCTAGCAGCACGGCTGGAAGCTTTACTTTAGGACCATAAAGAACAGGACGAGGTTTTATACGCCTTGGCGCAGGAAAATCAGGCGTTGCGGGGCAGAACCGAGGCGAGAGAACGACAATCGCGAGCCCGAAGCTATCAAACCAGAGGATAAGTCAAAGTCAATTCAGAAGCACCGCGGAGCTATTCTTCGCTAAGGAATTGGATTCGGGCACCGCCACCCATGTGCATACCAGGAGGGTACCAAGGGAGGATCGACCTGCCACAAAAGGAGATCCACAACATCCCAAGTCATTATGTCTCACATGGAAGACTGTGTCAAACTAAAAGCCACGGAACGCAGTCTCAACAGCGGGGAGAGACGGTAGCCGCACCGCAGATGAGAGAAATGGTCACTCAGCTAAAAGCCTTCATGGACCAGTTGGTGGATTTGAAGTCTAAACAAGGAGGATACAAACTGGAGGAAGCCATCAAGAAGCTAGGACGAAAGGCTCGAACGAAGTAAAATACCACCAAAGTATCAATTGCCAAATTTCGCTTGTTATGACGGAACTACCGACCCGGCAGCACACCTGAAGTACTACCTTCGGGTGTTGGCCTACTGGGATACCAATGACGTAGTGTTATGCCGGTATTTTCCATCCAGCCTTACCGGCATAGCATTGGTGTGGTTTGATAACTTGACACCAAATTCAATAGACTCCTTCGAAGAGCTATCTGATATCTTCATGGAGACCTACATGTATAACAAAGCTACTAAGGCGGGGCTAGATAGGCTATTTGCATTAGCCATCGGGCCACGAGAAACACTTCATGCGTACACAGAGAGATGGCAAAAGGTGTGCCAGGCTATAGGAAAGGTCAATCCGGAGATCAGCACCAATTGTTACAAGTTCGGGTTAGATAGAACGTCTTCTATCTTCGTGGAATTACATGCGCATACCCCGGCGACTGAAGAAGAACTTCGCGTAATTCAGGACAAGTACATTAGGCTGGAGGACATCCAAAGGGATAACCCTCGTGCACAAGACCGGAGTACCCCACAAATAACAAACTCGGTAGAAGTTGTACGAGAAACTGGAAAGCGCTTAGCGGAGAGAGACGTCACATCTGGATTCGAGAAGAAACCCAGGTACAAGGACACAAAGCCAGGAGACAGAGGAAGGAGGGACTACTCAGATATAGTCTATTCCAACTTGACTTTATCACTTTCGGAGATTTTGAAGAAAGAAGGAGGACGACAGGATTTCCCGTATCCATCTACCCGAGGTAAGCAAAGAGATGAAACCAAGAACCATATGGATTACTGTGAATACCATCAGACCCGAGGGCAGGATACTGATGCATGCAAGCACCTAAATAACACGATCCAGAAGTATATCAATCAAGGAGACTTCTGGCAATATGTCCAGTTGCCCGGACGAGCAGCGGCGGCAACAAACGTAGCGGCGCAGGAAAAAACAGTACAGCTCCCGAAGGTTACAAGTCACTCAATATGATCACGTTCCAACAGGAGAGCAAACCTTCGTTACCAGGAGATATATGCAATATCTTAAAAATAAGAAGGTGAACCTCGGAGCACGAGGTATACAAGTTAAACAGGAGACTAACCGACGAATGAGAAGAATGGATGGCGACTCCGCTCACATTTTCTACTAAGGACATCAACCAGGATGTCGAAATGCATAATGATCCTCTGGTGGTTACTTCACCAATTCACGGGTGGAACGTTTCCAAAATAATAATAGATGGAGGAAGTTTGCTTAATGTGCTTTTCTACGAACCCTATCTTCGGATGGGGTTGAAGGACGGCCAGATGGACGCATCTACGTGTACAATTTATGGATTCAATGGATCACATCCAAACCGAAGAGAGAAATAGTTTTGCAGGTAGACGCGGGACCTATGAAGACCATGGCAAGTTTCAGCATCTCCGATTCACCCTCACCCTATAACGCCATCATGGGAAGATTCTGGGTTCATCGTCTGAGAGGAACCGCTTCGACATATCACCAGCACCTAAGATTTCCCACTCCCTACGGGGAAATGGAGATCAAAGGAGACCAGCAAGATGCACGAAGGTGCGACGCTGGCGAAGCCCAACATCACAACGAAGTCCAAGAAGCGCTTAAAAAGAAAGCGAAAGGAAGAAGAGAAAGGAAAGCGGTACGAAGAATACAATGCGCAAATTAAGGCGGCCAAGATGACATCGTTACTCCCAGCCGTAATGATGGCGTCAACATCAGCTGGGGACAAATAACAATTACAGAACGTCACTCCCATAGGAGCCCCGGAGCAACTATTCTCATCCATAGAGCCAACGAAGAAGATCAATATTGGAACCAGAGAACGGCCACGAGAGGTGAGTATAGGAACGTTGTTGGAGGAAACTATGGAAGTAAAGCTGAAGGAGCTACTGAAGGAGTACTTGGATATATTTGCATGGACAATGAAGGACATGCCAGGGGTAGATACGTCGGTGGTAGCCTATCACCTTCGGATAAATCCGGACACGCCACCATTCAAGCAAAGAATAAGGAAGGTAACCCCCATATACCACGAAGCGGTGGAAAAGGAACTCCAAAAGCTGATGGACGATGGATTTATCAGAGAAGTAATGTACCCAACTTGGGTATCGAATATGGTGATAGTACCAAAGAAGAACGGAGGCGTCAGAATTTGCATCGACTTCAACAATCTTAACAAAGCCTGCCCAAGGGATAGTTATCCCTTACCAAGCATCGACCAACTGGTCGATGCGACTTCAGGACGAACTACTGTCATTTATGGACGGATACTCGGGGTACAATCAAATAGCCCTGGCCGAAGAAGATCAAGAACATACTGCCTTTTTTACTTCGGGGGGGTTATATTGTTATATAAGAATGCTCTTCGGACTGAGAAACACAGCAGCCACATATCAAAGACTGGTGGATAAAATATTCAAACAATGGATTGGAAAAAACTTGGAGGTATACGTTGACGACATGCTCGTCAAAAGTCTGAAGTCGAAAGATCATTTGGCGGATCTCAGAGAGATATTCGAAGCCATGAGAAGTTGCAAAATGAAGGTAAATCCGGAGAAATGCACCTTCGGGGTAACTTTCGGAAAATTCTTAGGATACTTAGTCACCAAAAAAGGAATCGAGGTGGATCCGGAGAAAGTCATAGCTGTGGTAGACATGCCATCACCGAAGAACCTGAAGGACGTTCAGAGACTGAGCGGAAGAGTGGCGGCACTGGGAAGATTCATAGCCCGGTCATCAGATAGATGCAAGGATTTTTTCTCCACACTAAGGAAGGATTGCAGGTTCACGTGGACAGAAGATTGCCAGCAGGCTTTTGAAAAAGTCAAAGAGCACCTAGCCACCCTCCCGA
Source organism: Papaver nudicaule (assembly GCA_023529015.1). NCBI lineage: Eukaryota > Viridiplantae > Streptophyta > Magnoliopsida > Ranunculales > Papaveraceae > Papaver > Papaver nudicaule. Next base: position 9,762 of record JAJJMA010259719.1, on the reverse strand, counting down.
CGTTACAAAGGCCATACAAAGACGAAGTATTAATTCTATATTTGGCAGCAACCAGCAGCGCAATCAGCGCGGTCCTAGTTAGAACAAACAAGAAGGAAGAAATACCTATTTACTACATCAGCAAAACTCTGTAACCCGCTGAAAGAAACTACACGAAGATGGAGCAGATCATCCTGGCCCTCGTATTTGCAACGCAAAAACTGCGAACCTACTTCAACGCGCATACAATAAGAGTTCTAACGAAGGCGCCAATCGGCCAGGTTCTCCAAAATTCAAAAAGAAACGGTCCTTGGTATTCTTTGCGGGTACTCTAGCCATAGCTTAGTACCCAAGCTATTTACTACAATTTCCTAGTTTATGTCTTTCTTATTTTTGGGATTCTTTTTGATTTCCTTTTCGTATTACGTTTCCTAGTTTAGCTGTTTGCTCAAAGCCTATATAAAGGCTAACCTTATTCTTGTATTATATATCTTTTTATCAATCAAATACTATTAATCATCTTGTAGCTCTGCTACTTTATTCTGCTTCTCAACTCGTTTCTTCCCTTTCTCAACTATTACCAATCTAGTATTGCTTTCACCTATCAGTGCTACATTAGTTGGCTTCAGAGCCATAGTTTTAGGTTTTTATCCTAAAACACGATCCTAGCTTCCGCAACCCTAAAAAAAAAAAAAAGGTTTTCTTTTATTATTTTATTTTTTTCCGAAAATTCAAAAAAAAAATAAAAAAATCCGTTAGTTTCTTGTTCAGAATTTCAGAGTTATCATGGCGAAAGAGATTCCTTACTTTTATGGTGAGTTACAAGATCATGTGGAACTATTCGAGTGGATGGATGAAGTAGATTCGTTTTTCAGAGACCGAAGGATATATAGCGAAGAACAAGCGTATTATGTTGTTTGCAAACTCAAGGGAAGAGCAACATCTTGGTGGGACGGACTCTGTTACGAACGTCATATGAAAGGTCAAGAACGTGTGCGTAGTTGGGCAATAATGCAGAGATTGATGATATATAAGTTTGTATCCAAATACTATGGACTACAACTGTATAAGCAATATAAGAATTGGCAACGTGAAGAAAAAGAAAAAGAACTTAGAAGATCAGTTTTACAAAAAGAGGTAGCACTACCAAGACCGTCAACAACTCTTGAAGAGATGTTAGACAAGAATTTTGCACAGATCAGGAAACATATAGGTATAAAAGATGAAGACATTCTTGAAGATGAAGAAAAGAAAGAAGAAGCACAATCGAGTTTGTCATCAACGCAAACTTCTTTTAATCATGCAGAAAGCCCAATTGTCGAGATTAATTTTCTTCGGCCTTCGGAGGAAAAGTCAGACAAAAAAGTTGAGGCAATAGAAGATGCAGAGTCTAAAGACGAAGTAAGTTTGAATACTACAATTACTCCTATTGTGGTTTCTATTACTCCGTCAATTTTTGTGGATGAATACAAGGGCACGTCTGTGCATAAGATTGTTTCGAGATTTCAAAATACTTTTATGAAAGAAGAGAAGCCTCCTGATATTTTTTTGGATTTCAATTCAATGGGTGATGAACGACTTGATCTTCATAGAAGTAAGTTGTCTGGTGAATTTTCTCTCGGAATTCAGTCATGGGAAAAGTATAGTGCATTGAACTTAGCTTATAACAATCTACAAGGTGAGAATTATTGCTATTTTCACAACTATATTCGTTCTTTATTTGATCGTGGAAGATGCACAACTGTATCATGGAATTCTGGACAACCGGAAGATTTCGTATTGTTAAGGTTTTTGGTTATGGATATTTTACGCATCGCTGCTGGCAAAAGATTCCTGAATTACTACAAACCACTTATGGCTGAGTATTTTACTGCTATTATCTCTTTTCATAGCATCTTTGATCGAGGAAAAAGATTCCAATTCTTAGGATTCTATAATTTTCCTGGTGCTTATGAATATTACTGTGGTACTACAATTGCTTTGGCCGTGGTTGCTTTAAAATATGGATTAAATCTCTTGCTCATGCATCTAATTGCATTGGTGTTGGTTATGGATGGCGAGTTTGATAAAAGTCAGTTATCACTTACAAGATTTCAAAACCACAAGGGTAACATGTTTACTTGTCTTACCCCTGCTGGTATCGTGGTTTCTGCCTTACGATTGACAGCACAGTTAGAGAACAGGTTAACTAAAAATTGGAAAATTGTGGTAGTCATCATGCATGTGACCAAAGCACATGAACTTATTTCTGCTGCTGTTGCACTTTTGATAGATGAATTAGCAAGCTTTGATGTCAATGAAGCTACCATCAATGAGCTAATTAAGGTTTCTTTAGCCGAGAGTACAATGGATTCTTTAATATTGTTATTGCACTACAATAAAAGAGTTACGATTGTTCAAGACGCTGGTCAATACGATATGAAGAAAGTAGTTGGATTACTTGATACAGCGCTACTACAGAGAATTGTCTCATGGATTACTTTGCTACTGCAATGTGCAAATATGCACATAATTTTGAAGATTCACGATCTGTGTACGGCAATGATTGTGTCATATGTGCATGGGACAGCTATAATAGTGGATGCCGATATTGATTCAGGAAATTCTAAGGGTCCGACTTGTAATGATAATGGCAACTGGGTCGATATTGATATGAAGACAACCTTGCAATTAGTGGATGTATCTCTGTACACTATGGGTTACTTCAAAAGAGAAATTTCAAATGTTGACTCGTATGTGCGTATAGTGATTCTTCTTGAATTTTTAATTCATAGCACTGCAACCTTTATTGGTTTTGGAATTGATCTCAAAGAAAATTGGCAATTAACTCTCGTATACGAGTTAAAGACGTCTAATTTGGTGAAGAAGTTTGAGGAGGAATATTTAAAAGTCAAATGGTTTGTTCACGACAAATTGGTTAGTATTTATTTTTACTCCGTATTCATGATTATTTTCACGTTATATCTCACTTACATCTACATGTTGGGAGATTATTTAAAGTGGAAATTTAAGCTCACTGAAAATTTGGAGGATAATGATGATTATGATGTGAATGTTTGTGCTATGCTATGCGCAAAAATCTACACAATTACTATGGTTGAGCACAATGCAGCTAATGCAGCTCAAGATATTATTAGGAGAAAGATTAACTATCGTGTGACTTGGAAGACTAATGATATGGCTTTTGTCTTTGATCGGGGAAGACATAAGTTGGAGATTTTTGCAGCATTCCTTCTTACCATAACATACTACTGTTTCTGTTTTTGCATAAAAAATTTAGTACTACAGTATGTTGCTTGGTTTGTGGAATTTATATGCGCATCTGAGCATTTTCGAAGGATAACCCAGGATCTCAAGAGGGGGTTTTACCTTGAAGACAAGGTTCTTTTAAGAGAGGGAGGAATGGTAGGAGGTAATATACTATGGGAACCTGTCATTATAGGCTGTAAAGAAGATGCTAACGACAACGATATGAATTATTCTTGGTTAACATTTGAAGAATATGAAGATATGAAAGAATATTCATTTGAGGCGTTATTTGATGATACTCAAGAAGCCAGACGTTACGTTGGAGACCGAAGACTCGGATGGAGGTTTCTTATGGAGTCGATGGATTTCTACCCTATGAACTCGAGGGCGAGTTCCATTCAAGAAGGGTGGACTGATGTAGGACATCAACGGTCCTTGGTATTCTTTGCGGGTACTCTAGCCATAGCTTAGTACCCAAGCTATTTACTACAATTTCCTAGTTTATGTCTTTCTTATTTTTGGGATTCTTTTTGATTTCCTTTTCGTATTACGTTTCCTAGTTTAGTTGTTTGCTCAAAGCCTATATAAAGGCTAACCTTATTCTTGTATTATATATCTTTTTATCAATCAAATACTATTAATCATCTTGTAGCTCTGCTACTTTATTCTGTTTCTCAACTCGTTTCTTCCCTTTCTCAACTATTAGCAATCTAGTATTGCTTTCACCTATCAGTGCTACATTAGTGGGACACATATCCAAATGGAACGCGCAGGTAACGCAGTTCAAAATTATATTCGAACCTCAAACGGCGGAAAAATCACAGGTGTTGGCAGATTTCTTGGCTGACTTACCTCTCAAAGACGAAGAAGAAATTGATGATATACCAGGAGCCGATGAAGACAAAGAAGATCCTAACGATCTGTTGGAGCCAGTCAACTCTCGAAGATGGGAAGTATTTGTGGATGGATATTCCAACAAAGAAGGCGCAGAAATAGGAATCGTGATAACCACACCAACAGGAGATAAGATTTACATGCATTCAGGTTAGAATTTGAAGAATACACAAACAACATCGTGGAGTACGAAGCATTGATCCACGCACTACGGCTGATAATCGAGTTAGGCATCACGGACGTCAGGATCACAAGAGACTCACAACTTGTCATTAGGCAAATCGAGCTTAAATACCAAACTTTGGATTTATGCCTCGCTGCCTACCTGAAGCTGGCACAAAAACTCACAGCGAAGATTGAAAAGTTAACATATAGGCACGTAACAAGGAAGGATAATAGACATGCAGACGCGTTGGCATATATATCATCTATGCTACAGAATCCCAAGGTTACGTCCATCAAGGTGGGAAGAGTCTATGAACCATCTGTGAATACTGAAACTACGGGAGAAGAAGCTATGGACGTGGAAGGAGTATCCAGCCCACCAAACGCAGAAGGCAACGAAATAGAAGACGATTGGAGAATACCACTTCACCAATACTTAAACAGCGAAGCATTGCCCGAAGATCCCAAGTACGCAAAGAAGATCATCTCAAGGGCAGCAAGATATCACCTCCGAGAAGGAATCCTCAATAAATCTACGTTCTTAGTCAGATGCATCACGAAGGAGGAGGGGATGCACATCTTAAAAGACATACATTATGGAGACGCGGGAAACCACAACGGCATGAGATCCCTGACGCAGAAAGCTCGGCTACAAGGATACTACTGGACAAGCATGAACAAATACGCATTGGAAATGGCAAGACGATGTTTTGCCTGTCAGCAGTTTGCAAGAAAATTCAAAGCACCGACAACAGAATTGAATGTCGTACTAAGTCCCTGACTATTCGCAAAATGGGGGGTAGACATAGTAGGCCCACTGGTAGCAGGGTCAGGCAATCGAAGGTTCCTGATAGTCGCCACTGACTATTTCACTAAGTGGGTAGAGGCTGCACCCCTCGCTCACATAAGAGATCGAGACGTATTCAAGTTTCTTTTTGAATACATCATTTGTAGGTTTGGGATCCCGGCGGCCATCGTATCTGACAACCGAGCACAAGTTAGCGGAAAGAACATCGACATGTTGTTCGATACCTATAAGATCCATAAGATCAAGTCAACACCGACGTACCCACAAAGCAACGGTTAGGCAGAGTCCACAAACAAAACTATAACCTTGATCTTAAAGAAGAAGCTCGACAACTACAAAAGAAAATGGTGTGAACAAATGCACAACGTGCTATGAGCATACCGAACAACTCGAAAAGAAGCAACATGAGAAACACCTTTCACGCTGACCTACGGAACCGAAGCTGTGATTCCCACTGAGGTCATCATCCCAACGACCAAGACCGAAGCATGAGAGAAAAACCTAACCACGGATCTAATCTACGAAAAGTTAGATGATCTAGAAGGGCGAAGGGAGCCTGTACTTCAAAGAATGGAAAACTATCAACGAAGGATCACCAAAGAATACAACAAAAAGGTAATTCTTCGAAACTTTACTGTGGGAGAATTTGTAATGAGGCAGATACCACCATACCAAAAGAAGACTGAATGGGGCAAACTAGCACCCTTGTGGGAAGGACCATATGTCATTGAAGATAATGCAGGGAAGGGATCCTATTATCTCAGAAACATGTGGGGGGATACTTTGCAACATCCATGGAACATACGGTACATCAAGAAGTACTACCCCTAGGGCAAAGGAGGATCAGGAGTTACCAATCCGAAGTTCCACCACGTATTTTGTGTTACTTTTCCATGAAGGGCGCTACGACGCAGTATATCAATAAAATGTTTTTTTTGCTCCAAAGGTGACAGAGTTTTAAAAGCAACAGCGATGTAAGTGCAATGATACAATTGCCAGCAGCCTAAGCGCAACAGAACAATTGCCATGATAGGAGCATACCTGCTGATCACAGGTCATCTCTAGGATCCTCATTAATATGTATGAGGCGATACGTAAGAATCCCAATGATAGAGTGTAGATGGTGAAAAATGAGAGAGGGGCAAGATTGTAAAAAACACTCTTTAAATAGGCCTAACTTAAAGGCAATTACCTATTCAGGCACATCTCCATAGCTCAGAATGCAACCCGTTCTACGAACTGAATAAACTCTCTATGAGTTCTCTCTTATAACCCCCGGTGGAGAGGATGATATCATAGTGCAGTACTGATAATCTCACCAACACATTAAACCCATTAATCTGCTTCATGTCGACATCGCCTCGAATTCCTCGGCATCAGAACCAGATCAGTATATGGTACATGGTGAAGAGTTAACAGAAACGCATCCTCACGGATTTCCTCTTTATACGACTCAACATTCGAGTCTTAATGAAAACCTCAGGAATATCGAAGTTCTAGGCCTGTCCAGAACACCCTGAGAGGCATACAAAAGCCTAAACAGGTTTAACCAGACCTCATCCCAAATTCAGGATGGTCTAAGATACCATGGATAAACACGCCATGACTTCAAGTATGTTGTAGCGTAAACACGCACACCATAACCAAGCATAGCCAGCACGCACCAGCTGCAACAAAGTCGACCTTGGCCAGATGCCAACGTAATAGCGCCACATAGCATGGCACCACAAACCATGAGTTCACGAGAAATTAGCCTTGGCCGAAGGCCAAGGCCGTGGCGCCATGATAACAGAGCTAGCGCTAAAAGCGCTTTAGAAATTAGCCTTGGCCAAAGGACAAGGCCGTGGCGCCATGAGCCATGGCGCCACAACGAGTTGGCCTTGGCCAAAGGCCATGGCGCCATGATAACAGGTTAGCGCTAAAGCGCTTTGGAGACTGCCTTGGACAAAGGCCAAGGCCGTAGCCTCTTGGGCTATGGCGCCATGAACTCCTGACCTTGGCCAAATAGCAAAAGCCACTCCTATACTCGTGTCCTGGAGACACCACACTCTCGTTGGTCATGACAATTAGTCATACGACTCTGCTCAACTCAACCCAACTACGCAATATATGCGTATCACTCGAGATATCAAAACATCACACGGGGGGATAACTTTAGGGGTATTGGTCTGGCGGTCTACGGCAGTTGAAAGAAACTGATAGAGATAGTGGACAGTTACGAGAAGATGGCGCGAGTGGACATGTTCTACACAACTCAGGTAGTTACGGAAACCAATCCATGTCCTCCACTCTTCCACGACTTCCACCTTCTCTGTCGAGAGATCAGGGTGAGTTCAAAACTATAAATAGAGGCCTCCTCTATCTTCCAAGGCAAGAAGACGGAAATCATCCAGAAATAACAGACATTCAGAACACCTGAATGAACCAGAGCCTTAGAGTAAATACGCCTGAGCAACCAACACACTTCTAGCCTTGGAGATTTCCAGTCACCTTCACGACGGAAATCTTGAACTCTTACACCCAAAACACATCCTCAACCTGATCTCAAGTTTCTTCGTTGTTTCCTCCCTATATCAACCTCTATCCTCTCTGTGACCGAAGCAAGACGTGAACGGCCATTGACTTGGTTTAGGCTCGTCTTGTTCGACTTTGATCTCGATCACTACGAAAGTACCCAGAGACGGTGCATTGTTTTTCCAGGTAAAAACAGTTGGTGACCACAGTGGGAGATCATTCTCTCGGTTACAGAAGATTTTCTCAAAGATGGTTGAGCTTAGGTCGGGATCAGATACCAAAAACCCCAACTCTTCAACTGACGGTGCTGTAGCCTCTAATGCAGCACCTACCAACCCACCTACATCCAGCAATACTCCCAATATACCTGTTACCCAAGAAAATCCCCCTTCAACACCTGTCATCTCGGCTATACCCATCACCCCAATAACTCCTAACGCTCTAACCCAAACCTCTGAGAAGAACCCTTCCTCCAAGACTAAGGTTGGTGCTACCACTGAGAAAGGAAAAAGGAGTGTCAGGAGCACTGACTATAGATGAGTTGGCCAAACGTCAAGATGCCCTCGCGGAAAGCCAAGTCAAGATGTTCGACACGCAACTAGGAATCCTGGATTGTCTCAAAACTCTAACCCCCAAGCTGTCAAGTTCACCAGGGAGACCCCTGACGCTGCTGCTACAGGTGCCCGCTCGACCGTTATCCACATTCGAGATGACGAAGCGCCTTCTCTCCCAGAAGAATCTCGCCAAAGAGGAGGACCATCATCCCGCTATGTCACGGCAGACGACTTGGAAAAGCTGCTACGAAGTCGAGAAAGAGATATGGCGCCACCTATCCACCAACACCAGCCACCGTACCCGCACGAGGTCCAGAGGATTGCCCTCCCCAAAGGATATATGTCGCCCATGTTCTCCTTGTACGACGGAACTGGGAATGCACGTGAGCACATCTCATGATTTCTGGAATCCCTGGGGGAACACGAGTACAACCATGTCTTGAGACTCAAAGAATTCTCTAAGTCTCTCACTGGAAGAGCCTATACCTGGTACAATAATCTTGCTCCGAACAGTATTGGGACCTGGGGCGAGATGGTGAGTGCGTTCTACCGCAAGTACTTCTTTGTGTCTGAACATATAACACTATCCGATCTCGGCAGAATATTCCAGAGGCCTAGCGAACACCCAAACGACTACGTCAAGAGATTCAGAATTCAAGCCCTTGATTGCCACGATCCGAACGTCACGGAACAGCAGTTGGTGGAGCTCTGCATCAACGGAATGATTCCTGTATACCGAGCCCTCTTGGAGAACCTCCGCTTCCAGACCTTCTCCGAACTCCATGAAGCTGCGAAGAGGTCCGCCACCACTGCACCCGCCCTGTTAGAAAGGACCAAACCCCTTAGGAGCGAAGAGACCCGGGCCACTCGCGGCGATAGGAGGCTGATCAACAAGAAATACAACAACAACTTGCCATCCATGGGCGTTATCAGTGAAGGAGGGAAGAGAAAAGGCCCCGTCACGGAAGCGACGCATCCAAAACGTACTAATTCAACTCCAGAGACCCCGAGCAAGAACATGAACCAAGGAGGGCCGCAACAACAGAAGATGCTGAGGCAAAAGCCAGACCAGAGATACCAGACTACCCATTCCCCATGGAGGAGGTACTAGAGTTGCTAGACACCTGGATCCAGGACGGAGCAATTGAACTCCCTCCGATACAGCAGCCTCCTACAGCTGAAGAGGTAGCAAGCCCAAGGTACTGTCGCTATCATCGAGTCGCTGCTCACCCTACCAAGGACTGCTTTACCCTTAAGCGAATTTTCCAAGCCAAGGTAGAGTCCGGAGAATTACACCTAGGAAACGAAGGAGTATACCATGATCCTCTACCAGTTCGAGCATTCACCCTCCCTGAGGAACAGGTGAACAAAAGAGTGGAGGAGATAATGTACCAACTATGCGAAACTCTCTGTCTCTCGAAACCACAGCGGAAAGACATGTTCGCAGCGCTCAATATGGTAGTGTCGGGAAAACGCCTACCCTTCAAGGAAATCAAATAACGAACGATGCCCGAGCAGGAGAAGCCAACAGAAGGACAAGGCTGGGGACTCCTCACAACCGCCCGCCTCTCTCATGCTGAATTCTCGAAGACACTCATC
>JAJJMA010259717.1:3556-17761 GCA_023529015.1 Papaver nudicaule | reverse complement strand
CTCAGTTTTGATGATGCTAATGTATCTGGGGAAAACGATGGTGCCACTGATATCCTGAATACACAACTAATATGCAATATATACACCACTACAGTACAATCCCAACGATGATGATGTTTTTGCAGACGATGATGATGTTTTTGTAGACGATGAGGATGCTCTTCTCCTCAGTATACCAAACATGTTCAATCCCCTAGATGGAAATCAAAACGAGGTATGTCTTGTTTTTTTTATTTTCAAATCTTAATATGTGCATGAGTTCGAATAAAAGTTAAGAAGTTCGTGGAATCACATGTCATCCACGTTGATCTGTGTATATAAATGTGGGTATTTATTAATATTCTTTTGGATCTATAAGTTTGTACTTGTTTTTAAAATTAATCTTTATCGTTTCTGATATGTAGGTTGATAACGATGAAGAAATCCCCACCGAGCCAAAAGGAATCAGGAAGGCTGCCAAGGCCTTAAAAACACCATATATTCAAGTTCCTCTCATGAAAAGCGCTGTCAAGAAGGGTGTTAAGGATATGAAGTTCATTATTATTGAGGATTCCACTAAAACTGACCACAAAAGGAAGGAAAATTTGTTACGTGAAGTGAAGACCCCCAGGAGACCTTGAAAGGATTAATTTAAAGGTTTTACAAGGGGTTCGAGAATTACGGAAGATGATGTACATCAAATAAATGAATATATGATGATGGGTTGTGTGGGATTTTGATGAAGAGGATGTTCTTAGTGCAATCAAGCATTATGGAAGAAACAAGGCACCTAGGCCTGATGGTTTTACCACTGAATTTTACAAGTTATGCTGGGATATCATCAAAGAAGATCTTATGGATGCAATTAGGTAGCTACACGCTGATGAATGAATGAAATGGAAATTTAATGTCTCTTTTATCAAGATGATCCCCAAAAAAGAAGACCCTGCAACGCCAAAAAACCTTTAAGTCTTATCTGCAGTTTCTATAAAACAGTTTCTAACGTTCTTGCTGATGCCTGCTCTAATTTCAGATTCACAAAGAGCTTTCATTAAGGGGAGACATATTAGGGCATTGTCCGGTCAAACCCATTAGCGTTGGTATGTCAAGCTAGTTGTCAGTTTTAGGTGTCAAAACACAATCTTGATTTAGCCCACTAGAGTTTAGATTTCGGAATTGGGATATAGACAAAGTAGTAGAGACCTTGAAGACGAAGACTGTGAAGACAAAGAAGACATCAATTATTCTTCATCGACAAAAGGTTAGTAGGAGTTATGACTATTATGGAAATTCTTTTATTCTACTTATTCTATCTTTCGAAATAATAGGCTACTTTAGTAGAGATACTAATAGCGATTGAGATCGTATTCTTGTCTACATGACCATGTGTTATGTTGGTATTTCTCCCCACGAATACTAAGGTTACAAGAAAGCATGAGATAGATTCGATACCATCTTTCCATAGCAATGGTTTGCTTGCAAATCACTTGTAGGATATGGGTGAATCTAAAGGAGTACTCTTGAGCAAGAGTCCAGTGGATTATAGCTGAGGGTGTCTAACATGTCTAAGTACTGGCCCAGCCCAGAACTTCCAGCGGATCCAGTTAATACCTAATTCTGAACTAAGACGGTTCACGAACCGGTTCGTGAACAGTGACTTTGGATTTTTTCCTGAGTTCCAATGCATCAATTTGTACACGTACATGTACGTGAACCTTAGATTCGATGTATCTGGCCTGAATTCAGAAGAACGGTTTGCGAACCGTCCAAGGTGAATATTCTCTGGAATTTTTACACGGGTTAAACTCTTACTCTTTTATCTCTTAGTTAGACTTGGTTATCACGAAATATCTTTTGTGGTCCATCTAACGAATATCAATGAGTCAATAAGATAAAGATTATCTCTAGTCTGTTGGATTTCTATCTTGAAGTGTTTTTGAGCTAACAAAACACTTGGCAGATAAATGTTTAATGAATTCCTATTGAGATAAATCTATGTTTACTTGGGTTGCAAGTTAGGGTTTCCTAAACTTGTGGGACAAGTAACTAGTCGCTTTATTCCAAAGAAACCAATCTTATTGAGTGATATAAATAGAGGGTTATGGGACGAGAAACCGCAAGCATCAAGCATACGTGAGATTTCTTTATGGAATTGATCGTAAACTCTTTTCACTTCAGTGAATGCTTGTTGTGGTATAGTCATCCTCTATTAGGTAGAATTTCCTCTATGGGAATTACCTAACGACTATAAAGACTTCTCTTGAGCGTTGGGAAGCACAGGTAGGAGATTGAGACCTTAGTGGTTGAAATCGGAGTAACCTCTAACCTTGGTAACCATATCACGTTCTTGTCTATTCTACGATCCTTCTCTCCTGATATAAGGCCATTCAAGAACTGATACGTTACGTACATGTTTGAAAGGAAGCAACACACGGTTGCACTCGGTGTTGTAAGACCTAGTTATCTCCAGTTGTATAAGTTTCTTAAGTGATTATTTTACAACTGAGGTAGAGACAAGTTGGGCATTTTACTCGGTTTACTTGTTAGCCCCCGCTTGTAAGTAGATTTCCGTATGACCTGGAGTAATCCGAAGGAAGTTACTCTGTGTATGTCAAACTGATAGAGGACAGTTCAAACATACAGCTGATAATTGAGGTTGCAAAGCCAGATTATTGACGCAAGCCTTTAACAGCGGTTAAAGCAACTCCTAGGCATGTAAAGGACGTTGGCTAGGAGAATCAAGTGTGTGACGATCTGTGTGGATCTAGAGACGTAAGGAGTGCGACAGTAACCATTTCTCTTGGAGGGCTTGAGTTGGTCTCTGCTACATCCCAGACCGAAGTCTTATAGTAGGCTAGTGTTTGTAGACAGTTTGTACTGTGCGGTGTTCAATCTGGACGAGGTCCCGAGGTTTTTCTACAGGTTATAGTTTCCTCGTTAAAAAAATCTCTGGTGTCTTGTGTGCTTTACTTTCCGCATTATATTCCTTGATTATATAATTAAAGCAAACACATGAAGTACGTTATTGTTAACCTGATCATTGTCCCCAATCCATCCATTGGATTTACCAAGACCTTGTCTTTTGTCGGACTGATCACTTTTGATCCAAACTCAGGTTATACAGATTTGGATATTGATTTTTGAGATTGTCCAGATCTGACCATAAGACTCACGAGCCCAAACGAAAAGTTGGTAGTATTTCGGTACCCCTTCATTTTCAATTGGTATCAGAGCCGGTGAACACATAAAAGACATAATTGTCCGTGTTTATTGTGGTTCGTGAGATAACATCAAAATGAAAGGATCAGGCTTTGACTACTCAAAGTCTTTGGGATTGTCTACTCCAAAGAAATCCACCCCATCTGTTTCTCAACAGATTGGAACAAATTCTGGTAAACTCATAAAAGCTGCAGTAACCCAGAACGATTCTACACCCAGAAATCTCAATATTGAACAGACAGAGAAATACGTTTCTCTGGGAGAAAAATATGTTCAAAGTCTAAGTGATTTCAATGACGCACTCATTCGTGAATTCTCATCGTCAGAACTCCTAGAACAACAACTCCAGAAATTGGAAATAGTTGTTCAAGAACTCAGAGATTCCAAAGAGAAAATTTCTTCTTTAGAAATTGCTCTTAATCTGAGTCAAAATCGTGAACAACAAGTTGCGGAAGAACACGATTTGGAGATTCAAAAAAATTTCATCAGTAAAAAGGATGTAGAAAATCACTTAACTAATGCTCAAGACAGATGCAAAATTCTTGAAGATGAAAATCTGAAACTTATGGATTTGTCTAAAATCCACAGTAAATTAGAAAAGACTTCAAGAAGCAATGTGATACAAAATCCGCACACTCCACCTATCACAACTGCATCAGAAAGAGTCATCGTATCTGCTGAAGTAACTAAGAAAAAGAAGGTGAAACCTTCAGTCACCACAAATGTAGTGACTATATTATCTGACTCTTGAGATAACAACAGTGATAAGCAGAGCATGAAAAGTGGTGGTAGAAGGCATGAAATTTCATGTCGAATCTGTAAAAAGAGAGGACACCACCAAAGAGATTGTAATAGTCTGAATAAGGACAAGCAGATTGATCAGCTGCAACGCACGTTAAACCTTGTACTAAAAAACGTGTCTGAACTCTGCAGGCCTAATCCACGGGTGATCCTAGAAATAAAGCCTGCAAGAGATCGCCTTCGCCCATGAAAAATGGCAGAGCTATTACTGAAAAACGGATACATAATAATCAACAGTGGACTAAGATAACTTCTTTATCCCCACAAGGAAAGTCTCCGAATAGGACAACCAGTCCATTCAGAGACCTACCTCATCTTGATCAATTTGTCACTCAAGAGGAGTTAAACAAGGTGTTGTCTGATTTTGCTAAGCGAAATCACACCCAAAAGGAAAAATCTAGAAGTTCCTCCCACACTGAGTCATACCATGACGACAGTAACTTCTATGACAAATTCAAGGGAACGTCATCCGGCAAGTTTAGACGATGGCGAAAAAATGGTGAGTCTCTGGGAACTCACCAAGACACTAAATTCTAGTGTTGCAAATAGCTTCCTTATTTTAGTACTGGAAATAAGGAATGCTTTACAACAGGAATAACTTCCAGACCTGTCCAGTACCCATTGGAAAGATTCTTCAAGTAATTAAAGGATTCTTACTATTGAAAAACTACTAAGGAACGTATACAACAAAAAACACTAAGTCCATAACCGGACTTCTCGGGTATGAAGAAATTAAGTATTCGGACCTGATTAGTTTGCGAACCAGTTCGCGAACCGTGTAAAGTTTTTTATGTACGTAAAACTCGGTTAAGCAACATTTATCAACCAGACGACATCATATTCTCTTTACGAAAATTGAGACTCTATTTTCGAAAACCACTCAAATTTGTAAAATGCAAACCTGATGGGACTCTGGGTATGTAGTATTTGAGTCAATCCTTCCTGGTATTATATCTTATAAATACCCCAACACCTGATAGATAAATTCATTCAAGTGTTTTCCTTGCTTACTTACTCTGATCTTGAGAAAGCACAACATGACAAGAAGTAGAAAAAAGAGAATTCGGGTTGATAAAGATGTAACTCCTCCTAATATCCAAGGTAGAGAGCCTAAAGTTGCTTGCTATTTTGCCTATAACTATCAGAATTTGGAAGAAGCTGATATGAGAAACGGTAATGTTTTGTATGATGTCATCAAATGGTGTAGAGAGATGTTTCCTCAGCATAAAAGAAACATGAGAGACTGTGATTTGCTTGGGCTCCAGATGGAAGCAGTGTTGACTGAGATATTCTCATGAAAACAAAAGTAAGAAAACTTGTTAATGGCAAAAAGATTGTTTTCAATGATGCAAAGAAAACAGATGACAAGCCTTCCACTAGCAAGTCTGCTGAATAAAACTAGTTTCTCATAGTTAGTTTATATTCTTCTATAATTAGATTAGTTGATTCCTTGTGAGAATTTGTTCTTACTTTTGCCTAAGGAATATAAACTATATCTAGAAGTAGTTTGTCTTTCATGCTTTACAGAGTTTTTCAGCATGTACTACTTTATTTCATTAATAAAATTTCTTTTTAGATGATTATTAATGATGTTTGCAATACTTGATTTGTCTACCTCAATCTTATTGCAACACATAGCTCGTTCCATTACCTCGGTAGTGATGCAAATTTATGTCTATTACAATAGTTAAGCTTTTCTCATGATCAAGAAACTTTTGATTGTATGATTTTTAGGGTTTTCACAAACTCAGAATCGTATACTCTTTTCCAAAAATCTGGCTAAGGGAAAGAGATTATAAATAAAGGTATACTGGATAACATTAAATTGTTTTGTCCATGTTAGGCTTTGTAAGTTGTTCTTTATTGAATAACACCACATGGGGGTGAGTTCTTGACTGAGCTTTCCCTTAATAACAAATCTTTTTTTGGAGCATGGATGTGGAATATTAGGAGAAAAGTGTGTCTATATTTCTCCAAAGATGAATCAGCTTAGAGATCATCGTCCTGATTTCCTAGTTATGTCACTTAAACTTGGTATGCGAGTACTTAGCTTAACCTATTCCATAGGTTTATGAAACCCTAGTCTCAAACTACTTTGTCATATTTTTGTGACAAATAGGGGGAGAATACATATGGTTCTTGTTCTTGTGGTTCATAACCATAGGGGGAGAACATCATATGCTTACTTGCTGTACTTTTTCAAAGTATCAAGTAAGGGGGAGTAATTAAAGTTAAGAAGAAGCTTCGTATCAGGTATGAGTAGAATCACTTTAAAAGTTTTGATACACAGACTTTAAAGTTTGCTCAGATTCTTACTCATTGCACAAATAACATGTGGGATTAGCATATTAACCCATGTAAGCTTGAGCGTACCTTCTTGTTTGAGCTGGATATGTTGTAGACTACGGATTCATCAACAAGAGTTAAACGAACACATCAAGACTCAAGGGAGAAGTTGAAAAATTCAAGAAGTCAAGATACATCTGGTTAGTACTTAATTGTATATCTTTTGAATCCATATGTAAATTGGTTTTGTCACTAAAATTGACAAAGGGGGAGATTGTTAGGGCATTGTCCGGTCAAACCCACTAGCGTTGGTACGTCAAGCTAGTTGTCAGTTTTAGGTAGGGATGGGCGTGGGGCGGGTATGGGGCGGGTAAGCCAAATTCCACCCCCGCTCCGTTCGTAAAAAAATTACCCATACCCTACCCATTACCCACATAAATTGAGGCGGGGCGGGTATGAATAATATCCGTATGGGGCGGGTTACCCATTGGTTACCCATAACATTATGTCATCAAGATATAACATGCCTATTAAAAATGAAACCTTCTTATTAATCAAAATTCAAAAATATGATGATCCAACCAATAAAAGAATAACCTAAAATAATGCCTAAAATTCAAAAATATGATGATATGGTTAACAATGAAAAATCGATCACGAATCTACAAGTATTAAAACCTAAAAGATAGAGGAGATACCTTATACCTTGTGTAATGAAAACCCTAAATAAACAATAAAAACACTCAATGAAAACTGTGCTTATTCTTTTTATAGCATAAAAAATCTAAAATCCTAGGGTGTTATAAGTACGGGGCGGGTACGGGGCGGAGACTTTGATTTCCATACCCGCCCCATCCCCACTTTCTAATTTCGGGTAATCCCCATACCCATATCCATCCCCATTTGTGCGGGTAATACCCTATCCAATTGGGGCGGATAACCACGGGTATCCAAACCCATGGGGCAAACGCCCATCCCTAGTTTTAGGTGTCAAAACACAATTCTTGATTTAGCCTACTAGAGTTTAGATTTCGGAATTGGGATATAGACTAAGTAGTAGAGACCTTGAAGACGAAGACTGTGAAGACAAAGAAGACATCAATTATTCTTCATCGACAAAAGGATGGTAGGAGTTATGACTATTATGAAAATTCTTTTATTCTACTTATTCTATCTTTCGAAATAGTCGGCTACTTTAATAGAGATACTAATAGCGATTGAGATCGTATTTTTGTCTACATGACCATGTGTTATGTTGGTATTTGTTCCCACGAATACTAAGGTTACAAGAATGCATGAGATAGATTCGATACCATCTTTCCATAGCAATGGTTTGCTTGCAAATCACTTGTAGGATATGGGTGAATCTAAAGGAGTGAAAAAGAGGGGATACCGAGATACACCACCAACTTTTAGTTTTCGTGAACCTAGTTGATTACGGTTGTTTGAACAATCTCATAAATCAATATTCAAACAACAACCTGAGTATAGTTCAGAGAACCGAACCCTAACAAGAACGTGGTTCTTGTAGATCTCAACAGAGATGGATTCACTCAAAGGTTATGAATCAACAAACTTGTAATTACTTCAATTATATAGATCAGAGAGAATATAATGCGAAAGGGAAAAGTAATGCAAGACACAAGAATTTTGTTAACGAGGAAACTGCAAACCTATCAGAAAAACCCCGGGACCTCGTCCAGATGTGAACACCCTCAGTATTAACGGAATACAAATGCTAGCCTACTCTCAGACTTCGGACTGGAATGTATCGAGACTGAATTCACCCTACAAGCAATTCATCTACCAATGTGCTCTTACGTCTCTTGGCTCCCGCAGAAACCTACGTACTTGATTCCCCTAGCTGACGTCCTTTACAGGCCTAGGAGTTGCTCCACTTCCCTTCGTGAAGACTAGCGCTACCCTTCCTCTAGCAGGACGCCTAAAAGTATCCAAGTAATCAAACAAGAATACGATTATGATTTCATTTAGACTTAGAGTCAAGGTTAATAGAAATCTGTTTTGTTGAATAGGGCATATTGAGCTAGCCTAAACAACTTTACCTCCGAACGCGAGACGAACTTAGTATGAAACCTAGTTCGTGATTTGCGTTTGGGAACTTCTAGGGTTTACGATTCAAGATCTACCTTACGAAGTTTCTATCAAATCTTGTTCCTGATAAGATTGAAAGAATTCAATCGACTCAAGATACAAGATCATGAATTTTACTTCCGACTTGTGCTTCACGATCCTCAAGTGAAGTCTTTCAATAGTCGTAGTCCAAAAGGACTTCGAGATGACGACCAACCTTTATGCAAGGATACAAAGATGTGTAGAGGATTAAGATTGTATCTTGCAGAAGGTCATCTATTTATTGTGATTATCAAGGGAGGCTTTGCTTGAAAATTAAGCAACCTTGAGTAGGGCTCAAGCAAGTTCCGGAACTAGGAAAGTCCATAGCTTGAATACCCGTTTTCAATCTTCTTATAACTTTGGACTAGGCCAATAGTTAAAGAGGACTCAAACTTGATTGAAGGTTTGCGACTTCTGGTCCAAATCAAGTTTGAACATCGTTTGCGATTTCTGGTCCAAATAATTGTTTGAACATCGCTTTTTAAGTAGTTGAATTCCATGGGCCAAGAATGACAAGTCCGAGAACTAATCATGTTTAGACCGAAAACTTCAAGATATGAAAGTTGGAAGTTTTCTCATGGCTTATATGTACGCGTTCATAGAGCTGTCAATTGGAGTTCAGGATAATTCAGGAGAAGTCTGTGAACGCGTTCATACAGACCCCCTCGTTCTTTGGAATGCCTTTAAGCAACATATGTACGCGTTCTTGTACGCGTTCACCGTTGAGGTCATTTCAAGAGACAATTCAACATACTATAACTATACATAATATCACAAATGTGACAAATGCAACGGAGAAGAATCCTAGAATACCTTCGGATCATATAAACAACATCTTAGACTATTGATATAATAGAAATGGCAAATACGAAACATGGAAAGAAAAACCTTTCTAACCTTTCGCGAGGACGTTATGATTTATCAAGTAGTAAGCTTCGGTCTTCGTCTTCAGCGGTCTTCGTCTCGATCACCTAAAACTATCCTAGTTCGAGGTTGTAGAGTAAACTTATCAAGGATTGTGTTTTTGTCAACTAAACTTGACAACTGACTTGAGATAGCAATATCAGTGGATTCATCAGAGCAATGATCTAACAAGGAGTACTATTGAGCAAGAGTCTAGTGGATTATAACTGAGGGCGTCTAACACGTTTAAGTACTGGCACAGCCCAGAACTTCCAGCGGATCCAGTTAAACCCTAATTCTGAACTAAGGCGGTTCACGGACCGGTTCGTGAACAGTGACTTTGGATTTTCTCCTGAGGTCTAATGCATCAATTTGTACACGTACATGTACATGAACCTAAGATTCGATGTATCTGTCCTGAATTCAGAAGGACGGTTTGCGAACCGTCCAAGGTGAATATTCTCTGGAATTTTCACACGGGTTAAACTCTGACTCCTTTATCTCTTAGTTGGACTTGGTTATCACGAAATATCTTTTGTGGTCCAACGAATCTCAATGAATCAATAAGACAAAGATTATCGTTGGTCTGTTGGATTTCTATCTTGAAGTATTTTTGAGCTAACAAAACACTTGGCAGATAAATGTTTCATGAATTCCAATTGAGATAAATCTCTGTTTACTTGGGTTGCAAGTTAGGGTTTCCTAAACTTCCGGGACAAGTAACTAGTTGCTTTATTCCTAAGCAACCTATCTTATTGAGTGCTATAAATAGAGGGATATGGGACGAAAAACAGCAAGCATCAAGCATACGTGAGATTCTTTGTGGAATTGATCGTAAACTCTTTTCACTTCGGTGAATGCTTGTTGGTATAGTCACCCTCTATTAGGTAGCAGTTCCTCTCTGGGAATTACCTAACGACTATAAAGACTTCTCTTGAGAGTTGTGAAGCACAGGTAGGAGATTGAGACCTTAGTGGTTGAAATAGAAGTAACCTGTAACCTTGGTAACCTGATCACGTTCTTGTCTATTCTACGGTTCTCTTCTGATATAAGGTCATTCAAGAACTAATACGTTACACACAGGGTTCAAAGGAAGAACCGCACGGGTGCACTCGGTGTTGTAAGACCTAGTTAGCTCCAATTGTATAAGTTTCTTAAGTGATTCTTTTTACAATTGAGGTAGAGACAAGTTGGGCATAATTTACTCGGTTTACTTGTCAGCCCCCGCTTGTAAGTAGATTTCCGTATGAGCTGGAGTAATTCGAAGGAAGTCACTCTCTGTATGTCAAACTGATAGAGGACAGTTCAAACATACAGTTGATAATTGAGGTTGCAAAGCCGGATTATTGACGCAAGCCTTTAACAGCGGTTAAAGCAACTCCTAGGCCTGTAAAGGACGTCAGCTAGGGGAATCAAGTGCGTGACGATCTGTGGGGGATCTAGAGACTAAGGAGTGCGACAGTAGCCAATTCGCTTGGAGGGCTTGAGTTGGTCTCTGCTACATCCCAGACCGAAGTATTATAGTAGGCTAGTGTTTGTAGACAGTTTGTATTGTGCGGTGTTCAATTAGGACGAGGTCCCGAGGTTTTTCTACAGGTTGTAGTTTCCTCGTGAAGAAAATCTCTGTTGTCTTGTGTGCTTTACTTTCCACATTATATTCTCTGATTATATAATTAAAGCAAACACAAGAAGTACGTTATTGTTAACCTGATCGTTGTCCCCAATCCATCCATTGGATTTACCAAGACCTTGTTTTGTGTCGGACTGATCACTTGTGATCCAAACTCTGGTTATATAGATTTGGATATTGATTTTTGAGATCGTCCAGATCTGACCATAAGACTCACGAGCCCAAACGAAAAGTTGGTAGTATTTCGGTACCCCTGCTTTTTTAAGACAAATCCTAGATTGAATCCTAATAGCAATTGAGTGTGTGGACAGTAGAATGAAGAAACCACAACCTGAAATCCTAAGTAATATAGATATGGAGAAAACATTCGACAATGTTAATTGGAATGCTCTTTTTGCCATTATGGAAAGGTGTGATTTTGGTGAAAAATGGATCAAATAGATTAGGTGGTGTGTTACACAGATGCACACTTCTCTATATTAGTCAATGGTGAAGCTACCTATGATCAATCCAAGCAAAGGTGTAACACAAGGTAATCCCTTATCACCCTTTATTTTCCTTCTTGTTGTTGAAGTTCTTTCTAAGCTTCTTAACATGGCAGTTAGAGATAACAAAATTCATGGTTTTTAAGTTATCGAAGGTGGAATTATGGTGAGATGGCTACATATTATGTTGATTTTATTTGAAGTTCTTACTAGTTTGAAATTAAACCTACACAAAATCTATATGATCAGTATTTGTGTTGATAATTTGGTGAATGAGCTTGCTTTTGATCTTGGATGTGGCATTGAAAGACTTACAACTACTTACTTGGGTTTGCCTGCCGGAGATACAAGGAAGAACACAAACATATGAGAGGTGATTGTAGATAGAATGAGCAAAAAATTAGCACCATGGAAAAGAAAGCATCTCAATAAAACATGGAGAATGACTCTTATTAAATTATGATTGGAAAGTTTCAGTCACTAATGAAACAATTTCTGTGGGGTTCTACTGAAGAGAAAAGCTTAGTGGCTTGGGTTGGATGGGAAAATATATGTATACCCCAAAGAAAAGGCGGCTTAGGCATAAGAAATCAGAATGCTAAATAGGTGCTTGCTTGCGAAATAGCTTTGGACATACATCAATGAGCAAGAAGCTTTGTGGAGGAAAATAATTGTAGAAAAGACAATGGCCAACCCTGAACTATTATGTCCTGCTGCGCTTCCAACCACCATTGTAAGAAGCATGTGGTACGACATAACTAACTCACGAAAATAATTTTTTCTTATATGCAGCTTACAAGTGAACAATGGCAAAAAAAAACAGCTTTTCGCATGACCAGTGGATAGGGAACTCAACTCGTATAGAAGAAATACTCAAGATTGTACAAGCTTTGAACTCAAAAAGAGGGAGTTATTTGTGATTTTTACAATGATACTCAGCTCAACGGGTGGAATTTCCAATTCATAAGGAGACTCAACCCAGCCGAAAGCATCGATCTTTTAGAATCAAGACATGATCTTAGAAATACAACTTTGAATCCTGTAATCAGTGATTGCGTTAATGGTGAGTATTCAGCTAAGAAAGCTTAAGACGCTTTGGCTGCTGGTGGAGAAGATTTGGCTACCGAGGACATTCTGGAGAACAAATTAGTCCCTCCTAAGGTACTATTCATTGTTTGGGGAACAATGCACAGATCAATACATACAAGGGCAATGCTTCAACACAGATGAATGATACTGCCTACAACAAGGAGCTTATTTTGCAACAATCTGGAGACTGACAGTCATCTTTTTATGCACTGTTCTAATGCATACGATATTTGGTAAGATTTCTTACCTTCACTGAACTTGATGGTCTGCTTCCCAAAGAAGATAATTAATTTGCTACAAATTTGGAAGACTATCAAACTGAGGGATAAACACAAAATAATTGGAGGAGTTTTACCATTTGTGATGGTAAATGGAAAACAATAGAAGGTATGATCAGGGAAGTCAAAGAAACAATGATTCTATGGTGCTCCTCAACTGATATTTTCTACAGCTACTCAGCTAACCAGATTTTTTTCAATGAGAGGATGTAATAAAACTGTAATCTGATTACTTTGAGCTATTATGATCCGTAGAAGCCGCTGGCTTCCCCCTGTACATACAATTTTTTGTTTAAATACACCCTTTTCAATTAAAAAAAAATAAAAAACAAATGAATATATTTACAGAAGCCGAGTCTCTCTCCCTCTAAATATCCCTAATTTTTTTGTACCTCCGTAGTTATTTTGAAAGAAAGTCTGACTCTTGTTGTTATAAATGTTTGTACGCCACAGAGTTGTCGAGGGAAAGGTGTCCGACTTGGAAGCTAAATATTATGAATCCATCCTTACAAATGGAACGTGTTTGGGTGATTGTGTAAGTTATACAACGTCCAACCTAAGCCGTAAATCGAAATTTAACTCTACGATGATAACAATTTTTGTTCCGGCAAACCTTTTCTCCTTTTGTTGTTATGCAGCATATTAACGAGATGTTAAACCTAATGCTCAAGTTTGGTATCAAGGATAGTGGGAGTTTGACAGTCTTTGACACTTTCTTTGAGGTATGTTGGTTAGAAGTTTAATGACTGAATGAGAAGTCTAAAGATTGTAATATGATAGTTTAAAGACTGTAACATAATGGAAGGAAAATATGTTTATTATAAGATCATACAGATTATGATATCCAATATTAGCATATTGGATATCGACTAATATCTGCATTTTAAAATGCTTCCATGTTGTGCATAATGAAAACTTTGGAAACGTAGATAGGTCTGCTGATGGTATTAAGCCGGAGGATGGTATTAGGACGCAAGAGAGTAAACGTTAGGAAGATGTTAATAAAGTATATGGTGTGGTAAACCTACCCCACTGAAAAAGCAGGGGTACTGAAATACAACCAACTTTTCGTTTGGGCTCGTGAGACTTATGGTCAGATCTGGACGATCTCAAAAATCAATATCCAAATCCGTGAACCTGAGTTTGGATCTTAAAGGATCAGTCCAACGCAAGACAAGGTCTTGGTAAATCCAAGGGATGGATTGAGGACAACGATCAGGTTTATTAATAACGTATTTCTTTAATTATATAATCAGAGAATATAATGCGGAAAGTAAAGCACACAAGACACCACAGATTTTTTTAACAAGGAAACTACAACCTGTAGAAAAACCTCGGGACCTCGTCCAGATTGTACACCGCACAGTACAAACTGTCTACAAACACTAGCCTACTATAAGAC
>JAJJMA010259715.1:0-13022 GCA_023529015.1 Papaver nudicaule | reverse complement strand
TAATCGTGGGAAAGTTACACGTTTATGTGTGTAGAAATCCATTGTACATATTTTTTTCTATTTTATTTCGATTGTATGTATCCGTGAATTCTAGTAAAATATAATACCACATGCGTTTAACACGTGAATTTCAATGGACATAAAATCAATGGATGAGCATCCGTAAAATTCCATATAAGAGAGAGAGAGAGTACGCTTACTTTGGTACAACAAATCAGATTCATGTATTTCTTGGTGTACAATATTGTTGAAAATAAAATGGGAGGTTGTCTTGTTATATCTTTCTGGCATAATGAAAAAGAGTTTTTTTATTCCATATTTAAGCTAGAAAAGGATTTTTTTTTCATTTTTTGTACAGATTTAAGCATGTTTGGGATTGTTAGTCACCAAAACACTTGAGTCTCCCGTATCAACATTTTTACACCGATCGAAGAGTCTCCTATGTTTTATATCGTGAGGGGAAGGATAAATCGGTCAGTACTCTTTGACAGAATCATTGAGATAGTGTGACTTAAAATCGGGTCCTTTCGAGCCAAATCACCAATCCCTTGTCCTGGTGCTTTCGAGCACAGCAGTAAGCCATTGACCATGTCGCTACACTGCCCATGCCGATAACCAATTAGTATTTTTTTTACTGCATGCACACATTAGAGAGGTCAAGTTTATGCTACACTAAGTGGAATAATTAAATTGGCACACATAGACCATTCCGCAACCACAAAGAGTAGATATGGATATTTGATCTTAAACGATATTGTACCAATTGTCCAATCCTTCTAGAAAAAATTACATTGCCTGGAAAGCAAAAAAAAAATAAAAAAACTATATTAATATGTATAATTACCTTATTTACGGATGGTGTGGTTTGAGCATTTCTTAAAAGCAATACCAACTGTTACGATACAACTTCATAAAGAAATCTTGGTTTCTTTCGATCGTGTGGGTCGTGTGTTTTGAGATAGAGAGAAAAATAACTGGTTTCATGCGTATTGAAAATTTACCAATTTCTTCCCTGTTTCATACACTAAAAATTGAAAGAGAGTAGAGAGATATTTACCAATTTCTTCTCTGCGGCAATCTATTAGAAATCCCGATCAAATAATATTTGCGATGCCAATCGACTATGATTATTTCAAGGATACCTGTAAAACAATTAACTGATCGATGCAACACCATTAAAAAAAATAAAACATCAAGTCTTTTTCTAAAGAAAGCACCGGCTGCAAAACACAATAGAAGATGCACAATTTCTTCTGATGAATATTCTGCGCAACGAACAATAAAATAAAATGTAAGAATCTGAAAAATCTAATAAAAAATAAGCTGCTTACATACAACAACGCAAAAGAACACCAATTGGAAAATAAAAAATGAATCAAAAGAAGACCAATTAAAAGAAAGAAAATTGGAATAAATCATTTAGAATACCTGCAAGACAAAGACAAATACACATTAGATAACAAATCTTAAAATAAAAAAGAAAAATGATAAAAAAATTTAAGAACGACACATAACAATGGGCTTGGCGACGCCTTATATAGAGAGACAGTGAGGCTACGACTTCTAAAAAGACAATTTTTGAAGATAATGAAAATCTAAAAATATACATACATAATATATTATTTTTGGTTAGTTGTATTTTACTTGTTATTTATATTATTCTCGTCTAATCTATTATGTTAAGTTAATAGATTTTGATTTTATAACAAAATTAATATGCTAATATGTAATAAAAATCTTTAAAGAAATATTTTTGGATTCTATAAGAATTTCTATTATATTACGCCTCAAATATATTTATTACTCCCTAAAGTTACCAAAATATTTTACTAAATTTACCTAAAGTTACCTAAATCTTTGAATTGAAATCCTAAATTACACGTTAGAGTAAATTATGTCATGTTTTAAATTTTTAATTCCAAATTTTTAATTCTAAATCTTTGATTGTAGAAAATAGCTATGGATTTCTTCTTCTCTACATTTTCTTTTTTGTTTTTTTTTTGTTTTTTCTTGAATGAACAATAATATTAGTAGTCTTTCTAAATAGTATTGTATCATTTTTTTAACGATCTTTTTCTAATGATTTTGTATTTTGACCATTTGACAGGATTATGCATTGCGAAGGAAGATGAACATTTTGATCAAAGTATAATTATCTATAATTGTAGGTATTTTGATTTAAATTTTATTCCTTGCTCCCAATTTGATTAGTATTTTTTTTTTAATTCCAACTTAGTAGTCTTAAATTGTACTTAGCATTAGCGTGATCATAAAGATTGTAATTGGACTTTGGACATTTATTAATTTTGATGATCAATTTTTAATTTTGCGATGAAATCATGATGAAAAATATATGTTGATGTAATTTGTTTCTCATTTATTATTTCCCATTTTTAAATGTTAATTACCCGTTTTCTCTTATTATTAGATTAGATTTTATGTGAGATATATAGATATTATCATATATTGAGATTCTACGTGAGATTTTAAAAGATATTATCATATATTGAGATTTTATGTGAGATTTTAAAATAAGTTGGCAAGTTTTTTGGTGGGGCCAGAATCAACCAGAAGCTCCGGTGAATGTGAGCAATTAAAAAAACTCTGTTATTATATACTCCCTCCGTCCCAAAAAAATAGGCCAGTTTGACTTTTTTCTACTTTTTTTCCAACGTTTTGGGAACTTAATTGAACTAAAAATATTTGACTTAAACTAGTTTTTTTTTTGCTAACTCATGATACATGTCAACTATAAACCAATCATGAAAAAAAAATTAGTTCAAGTCGAATATTTTTAGTTCAATTAAGTTCCAAAAACTTTGGAAAAAAAGTAGGAAAAAGTCAAACTGGCCTATTTTTTTGGGACGGAGGGAGTATATAAATAGGGCTGCGCTGCACCAACCAAACAAGCTTGATTGCTTAGTCTTCCAGTTTAATGCAGCTACAATAGAAACCAAACTAGACATGGCTAGAGATGATAAAATCAAGATTTACAGCTCAAGAATTCACGCGGCTACCAAAAATTACTGGAGCGAATTGGATAAAATTGTCGGTGAAAGGGATCGAAGGACATCTGACGGGAGACATGAAGAAGCATCCAACGAAAAAGCCTTCCAGATCAATGTAAGATCATTTTCTGTACTTCTGGACTACAACATTGTGAATTTCCACTTCTGAGGACTTTAAAGTCAAAGATTTTGATTAATTGGTGTAGTGAAATCTCACCAAATCCACATTGAAAGAGACAATGAAAGACTTGGACCATAGTGTCCCAACCCTATATGTGTCACTAACAAGGTGGGGGGATTTTCTAGCTTCACACCTACAAATTTTATATCAACAGAACCAGATCAAAACCACTAGCAACCAGGATCACAACTCAGTTGATTTCTTAATCTGAAAGGAAACCGATCAACACAAAAACTGGATTAGGACGTCCGCTAGGTACGTCAATAACTGAACCGAAACTGACCTGCTGAATGTTTCATAACTTGCTTCGCTATCAACTTCGTTATGGGAATTTCTGTGACATGATTAATGCATTGCTTGAAATCGATAAATGAAGGACAATAGGAACAAATTGTCAAAACGCGTTTGACGTGTTAGATTTCCATCCATATAAGAACTAGAACTAATACCCCAACTAATTGTTAAATACTTGCAGCTCTCTCGCTCAAACTTGAACTAGCTTCTATCATTGTTTTTCATTTTTTTGTGTTAACCTCATCTGTTCAAAGTAGAATGTCGCTGCCTCCACCGAAACCTGTGTTGCCACGACCTCCACCCATCCTGCACGACCCATTGTCGACTCCTTTATTGCGTAATACTTACTACTACTACTACCACTACTGTTACTCCCTGACAGAGATAAATTTCAATTCCTGCTCAGTTGCTTATCTTCTTCTTTTTTGCAGGTGCAGTTCTAATTTCGGGTGCAGTACTCCTGGGAATTGTTTTTATCTTGGTGGTTTATCGTGCGATAAAGAGGGAAAACGCCGTGGAGAAGGATTTGAAAGCACCAAAGGGTAGTGAAGTGATTGTAGCTGGGCCACCAGTCCAACTCTGGCAGGTTGGTACAGAAACAATGGAGAAATTTATACTTAATATGGCCAGTGAGAAACCCATCAGATTTACTACTCAAGAACTTCATAGTTTTACTAATAATTATGCAACAAGGTTGGGTTCAGGAGGTTTCGGGGTAGTCTACCAGGGGGAGCTACCTAATGGAATCAAAATCGCGGTGAAGGTTCTGAATAGAAGTGAAGGCAACAACGTTGAAGAGCAGTTCATGGCAGAAGTGGGAACTATTGGTAAAACCTACCATATTAATTTAGTTAGATTGTATGGGTTCTGCTTCGATCACCAAACAAGTGCACTCATTTATGAGTACATGGAAAATGGCTCCCTAGACAGATTCCTGTTCAATAGAGAAACACTGAAGTTCAGATGGGAAAAACTCCTAGACATCGCAATCGGCACAGCAAAAGGACTTGCTTACCTGCATGAAGATTGTCATCAAAGGATAATTCATTACGACATAAAGCCTGGTAATGTTCTTCTGGACCAATATTTTTTACCCAAAGTTGCAGATTTTGGACTTGCCAAGCTTTGCAACAGAGAAAGCACTCACGTATCCTTCACTGGGTATAGAGGAACCCCGGGTTATTCAGCTCCGGAGTTTCTTTTACATAATTATCCAATCACACATAAATGTGATGTTTATAGCTTTGGGATGTTATTGTTCGAGATGGTGACGCGGCAGAAAAACTTCCAAACTCATCCAGTTTCAGAAATTGTAGAATGGTTTCCAAAGAAAGCTTGGGAAGAGTACCAAAACGGCCGACTGACGGACTTAATAGTACAGATTGGAATTGAAGAAAAAGATACAGAGAAGGCAGAACGGATGTTGATGACTGCATTCTGGTGCGTTCAAGATTCTCCCGACTCAAGACCTATGATGAGTAATGTGGTGAAAATGTTGGAAGGTGGAGTTGAGATTTCCCCGCCATCAAACCCATTTCGCTACCTATACTCGTTGGATCCTACAGATGTGGTCTTTGATTGGAGTACTACTAGAACTGATTCGTCTTGTTACAAGGACTCGGCACCAATCATGAAGAAACAGGAAATACAAGTTGCAAGCTCAAGATGAAGCCATGACCTCCTGTTATTATAATTATTTTTATTATGTAAATAAGGTTTTGATTCGTCTATTATTTTACTAGACGTACAGTGAGGTAGAAAAACATGAAAATTTGCACATTCTGCAATAAGAAAAGAGAACCTCAGACATTACGTTTCTTGAATACACCTATAAATTCTTTCTCATCATATATCAATAGTTATGGCATAAGCATAGAGATTTGTCTTGCTAACAGTAAGAACAACAGCATGGGAGGTCTTAATGATTTAACTGCCTAAAAAAATGGTTTAACCGGACCGAAGGCGTATTTGAAACTCAGCGTCTGACGCGCAACACATATGCACTCCACTTGTAGAGATTGGAAAAGTTAGTGAGAAAATTGCAATCTTGGTTAGCGAAATCTGAAACACCTTGATAAAGATTCCATTCAATTTTAGCTCAAGTGTATGGCTATTAAGTTCAACCAGTACTAAACAAGCTTAAAACAGGTCCAGACAACTATAGGAATCTCTAATACTGCTCACATTTAACTCCACTTTACTAAACTATTCTCAGCCTTATTCATAGCAATGACATTATGCAAAATATCAAGACTGGTCGACCTTCACAGCCGTCCAATCAAATTATAGGAGCCAATTATAGAGATGGAAGTCAACAGTAGGAATGGCGTGGGACCCACTCAAGAATGTGGAATGGACATGCCAGGATCCTGAATTCCGGAGTGAAATGCGCTTGCCTGCTTGAGTGTGCATTTGATAATGCTACTGCCTACTACCCTAATGAGGGGATTACTCTAAAACTCCTAAATGACCACAGTCACCAACCCAAAACATGAAATAGTTAAAAACGGTACTACTTCTGACATGCACCCAGTAACCAGTAATGGAGCAATAGTGCAATAGTAATTAACAGACCAAGATTATAATAAGCACACAAAACTATTCCTTGATATTACTGCCTGCACTGATCAAGAAATCGTATCGGAATGAGAAATTGAATAATGAATATTATCTGTATAGGTGATGTCCTTTGTTGGCAGTTGGCACTAATACTCTGCTGCTTCCCTCTCTAATGTGAGCTTCCACACTGCTTCCTCCCAATTACTTCTATCTAATAATTTGCACCTTGAAATTCTTTCCGTCTGCCTGTCTGCCAGTCTCTCTCGCTTCTGTTGCAGTATAAATGTATGCATTTGCACACAAACACCATCAAACTGATCTGCCTAGCTTGTTTGATCGCTATCTTCTACTTGTTATTGCTTAGGGAGATATGGAGATTCCTTTGATCTCTCTTGTGCTTCTCGTCTCTTCTTTAGCAGTCTGCTTCACTACTGCTCCTGTGTCTGCAGCTGATGGTAATGAAGCAGTCACTGTTATTGAGCTCATCATTTGTTTGCCTCTATGTTCTTTATGCTATAATAATAAGTCATTGATGTATTTTCCTTGTACCCTTTTTGCAGGACTTCTCCGAAATGGTGACTTCGAAGAAGGGCCAGAACCGTCCAAACTTAATGGAACCGTCATTGTGGGGATGTACTCACTACCCAAATGGAGGATCAATGGCTTAGTTGAGTATGTCCACGGTGGTCCACAACCTGGTGGGATGTACTTCCCTGTTTCACGCGGTGTTCATGCTGTTAGGCTCGGTAATGATGCCTCAATCACTCAAGCTATACGAGTCAAACCAGGTTCTCTATATGCATTTACATTCGGTGCTACAAGAACTTGTGCCCAAGATGAAGTGTTGACTGTCTCTGTGCCTCCATCCTCGGGAGATCTTCCTCTCCAGACACTGTACAACAGCGATGGAGGTGATACTTATGCTTGGGCATTCAAGGCTACATCTAAGATTGTTAAGGTGACATTTACTAACAAAGGTACTCAAGAAGATCCCTCCTGTGGTCCTCTACTGGATGCAATCGGAATTAAGGAGCTTATCATCCCCTCTGCCACCAAAGGTAATTTGAACACACATCCGTGCGTGGATTGGGCTGTGACCATCTGTTTGATTCTCCATTAATGTTCTTGTGTTTAACTAATGAACATATGTACCTGGTTTCAAACAGATAATCTGGTTGTTAATGGTGACTTCGAAGAGGGTCCTCATCTATTTGAAAACTCCGCAAATGGCGTTCTCCTACCTCCTAAACAAGTAGACAGAGACTCACCACTTGTTGGATGGATAATTGAATCTCTTAAAGCCGTCAAGTACATCGACTCAAAACACTTCAGTGTTCCCTCTGGCAAAGCTGCAATTGAGTTGGTTGCAGGCAGAGAAGGTGCTATTGCTCAAGTCATAGATACAGTTCCTGATAAATTTTACACGCTCACTTTCACAGTAGGAGATGCGGAAAATAACTGCCATGGATCCATGATGGTTGAAGCTTTCGCCGGGAAAGAGACAGCCAAAGTCTCTTTCAAATCTATCGGCAAAGGTGAATCGGTAACTGGTGGCCTTGTATTCAAGGCAAGTGAATCCATTACAAGAATTACTTTTTACAGTGCCTTTTACCACTCAAAGCAGGTGGGCAAGGACTTGGGAACTCTGTGTGGTCCTGTTTTAGATCGAGTTGTTGTTTCTCCTCGCGCTGATTAGTTATAGTTGTTGTTGCATCACTGCTATCTTACTTATATGAAGGAGATTTTCTTTACATACATAATAACAAGATCAGGTTTTGTAGAGTTTGTAGCAGGTTTTCCTACAGACTGATCTTTTCCTTCACATAGTTCGCTTGAAATTTGAAGCTTAAATGTACTTTGTTTTATATTTTGCATTAAGTTTGATTGTGATAATTTCGTAATAAGAAAAACAAGTTAAATGGGATACTTTATCTTCAACTGTTTCTAGCAGACAATGGAATATAAGAACATGAAAATTTGCACATTCTGCATCAAGAAAAGAGAGCCTGGGACATTTCACGTATGTATCTTTTCTAGTGATACACCTATTCATTCTCATAATAAATCATTGAAGCATCCAAATTTGTCTTGTTAAAAACTACATACATATAGGGTGCTTACACACTCAAGAACAAGCAAAAAAATGCTTAAGCACAAAACAGCCCTTGTAAATGGTGCTTACAGCCTATTAAATACAACAAACAAAATTAGGCACTGCAGCGTGAGAGGTGAAAGATGATAATAATAATAACAACAACAGCACGGAAGGTTTGAATGAAGATTGCTTCTTCCACCATGCATGAAAATTTCTGACAATGCCGCTTTCAGATGTCGCTACTAGATATATAATGAGGTTTTAGATTTCCTTGCAAGATCCAGCTTACCTTTCTTGAGCGTATTAAACATTTTGTTCTTTGGACATAAGTTCTTTTGATTTTTGGTCTCCTTTACCCTGAAATCCCAGAAATTCAAAAAGATGAGAAGGGTTTCTTCTATAACTGTATACTGAGCAGTTATGTACTAAAATGGCAGCTAAGAAGAAGTAATACATATCCTCCAAATTTGATAAGGTAAACAGGTTTCTACTTTAAACAAAGAAAAGCATTGGTATAATACCTGCCTTGCTACCTACTGCACATTTCAAGGGAGCACAAAAGCATTTCAAGTTACAGTACTACATACACAAGCACTCGCAAAAAACCAAAAAATCAAGAATCTTCAACATTCCTATCTATATACTCAAAGTCCAGGAGCTAGCTTGCCGATACATACATATGCAGAGCAGAGTGTCAAGGTGGTGCTTCTCGTCCTGGTGTATGTGGGACTGGCGAAGGCAATGGTAATGGAAGAGGTAACCAATAATGATTACATGGTGGTGTGGTGCTTACATCATAGGGTTGATGTTGAAGCAGTAGCATACATGGGAGTGGAAGTTGCAATACTGGTCTGCTAAGACTGAACAGAACACATTCTTACTTCAACTCAATTTTAGGCTTAGCTAAGTGTGTATTGCTATTAAATGCAACCACTAATAAACAAGCTTAAAACACATCTGCTCAGCTAGGTGAATCTTTAATGAACACGGAAAATTCAGCTAAAGCTGAACCTTGAAGATTCCATTGCAATTTGGAAAATCATGCAACCTTGAAGGCTTGTTGAATACAAATTTGTGAAATTATTTGTGACAAGTTGCTACCAGGGACCAACTCTACTTATGTGCACAAGCAGACAACAATAACACAGATTGAAAACCATAAATGCTTTCGACACTCTACAACAGCTAACAGTACCAACTCTTGCACAGGTGTAGTTTGTTTATTGAGTCTATACATTGTTGGTGCAGAATTCATAAATCTCATGCTCGAGCAACTACTTTTACTTAATCAGTATATACAAGAAGTGCTGGTACACTTCTAATAAAATGTTAATCCAAATGAATTTTCTTTCCGCCTTAACGATATATCTATACACAATGCACCCACACATAATCTAAACAACTGGGAGGAATAAACGATATCACCCTACTGTAAGGTTTCAGTTCCATAAGCATCAACATTCAAGCATCAGAAGAGAAGTTGAACACTTCATAAATATGTTTCCATACTTTTTCGCTAGGCTAATCTATAATTTCATTAATGGAAAGATACATTTCCATAACTAAACACAACCAACAGCGGTTTAAAGAACTTCACTTCAAAGCACAATACCAAATTCTGTTTGTTTCCAGAATCCGAAAAAGGCAAAAAATACTAAGATTTCATATCACTCAATAACTTAGCTTTAAAGATTACTCTAACACCGCCTTAAGATCAAACAAATTACAACTACTTCCACACAAAAACCTAAAAAGACAAACAATCAGATCAAAAAGACCTTGAAATTATCAAATCAAATCCCTTACCATTCCTTGGCTTTCATAATAATCATCCAAAGCCCATTGATACTTAGAATGATTCAATCCAAACCAATGAGCTAAATACTCATCCAAACTTGAATGTGCTGCAACAACAAAATAAATCCAAATGAAACATCAAAACATCAACTGAAAAACAGAAATCCCAAATTGGGAAAGAAAAAAAGAGATTACCATCTTGTACTTTAGCAACAGCATTCCAAAAGAACCCAAACACAGAACCATCACTACCACCAGATGAAGATTTCACTTTCTCAAACTGTTTGGGAGGAGGCAAGACTGGTGGAGGTACAATTTTAGCAGTATAACTAGGAACTTTTAGGGTTTCAGATTTAGTCTCAAATGTTTGTTTTGGAGTCATTGGTTTAGTAGGAGAATCATCATTCTCATCATGATGAGATTTAAAAGGTTTTGAAGTATCAGATGATAATCTAGTTAGGGATATAGGTTTTGTTGCTGATTTAGTTTCAGATGATGGCTGTTTTGGTGTTGCTGGTGGTGTTATGAATACAGTGTATCTACCAGCTTTACCAATCAATGGTGGGGGTGTTGATTCTCTGTTCACAACCATTTTTTGTTTTGAACTGAAAAAAATAAAATTAAAAGAGAGAGATCTTTAGTGGGGAAATGTTTGAAGGGCTTTCAGTGATATGCTAATACTTGTTCCATTAAAGTAGTTGAATAAGAAGATGAAGAAAAGGAGTGTGAGAGAGAGAGCTTTTTGTTGTTTCAGAGGAGAGAGAAAGAGTTCAAAGCTAGTTGTTTGCTCAACTTACACAGTCTCACTGTTGGGTGTTAAAAAGCATCCCATTCTTTTCAGATCTTTGTCTTCTTTTTTTCTTTTCTTCTTTTTTTAAAGAAGTATTAAGGGATTTAAATTTTAAACCGTATTTCAAGGGATTCTTTGTAATAAAGCCCCTCCCTCTTTTAAAAGTGAGTTTGGAAAACATTGGGTTAGGGTTGGCCCTGGTAAAAATGGCGGGTCATCAAACAATACGAGCTCTCAAAGAATGAAAGAATATAGATAGTGCTGCTCAGAAGAACCGAAACCGACTCGGTACGGTTTTAAAACCGAACCGAAGATGAATGGCGATGGTGATGGTGCAAGATTTGAAAAACAGAAGATTATGGTGATGGTGATGGCTGGGCATAAAACTGAGCCGAACCAAACTATGCGTAGCCCTAAATATAGAAATAAATCAAATTTGAATAGCACATATATTTTAAATTTATATTACGGACCCTTTGAGGCTTTGGAATAGCAATAGGCAAAATTATTGGCAATAAAACTATGACATTTTCAGATAAAGATGTATATCTAACAATTTTTAATTGCCACATAAAGGAGACATGTGGATCTAACAGAGGCCCAAAATTAGTTTATTCTTACAATCACATACTATAAGAAAGGAAGTGATAAGAAAAGCTTGTGAATACAAGATGTGTTTTTTCTTTTAACAACAACGTTTAGAAACAAGTTTTAGATTGAATGGGTTTCTCAACTTGAAATAACCTTAGGACAATGCTTTGTATTTATACTGTTATATGACGGTTTACAGACTTGTACATCAAGTACTTACAAAATATTGAAAATACAGAGAATAGGAAAATCTAACTATGAAAGGAAAGCGTATCCTATTCTCTAACACTCCCCCTCGATCTAAGCGGATGATCAAATACAGTAAGCTTGGAGCGAAGAGAACAAAAGTGTTGTTTGGACAATCGTTTGGTGAAAACATCAGCCAATTGATCCTTTGAGCACACAAATCGAACATCTAGCTGGCCACGTTGAACCCGTGCTCGCACAAAATGATAGTATATCTCAATATGTTTAACACGGCCGTGAAAAACTGGGTTCATTATGAGATAGGTAGCACCGAGATTGTCACACCATAAAACTGGAGGAGTACATACGGGAACCTGGAGTTCTTTTAGCAAAGATTCAATCCAAATTAGTTCTGAAGTCGCAATTGCAAGACCTCTATATTTTGCCTCTATACTCGACTTTGAGACCGTTTTCTGTTGGAGGGAAAGTTGGAGAGCTCTGAGGATCGGGCGACGAACTGAGTAAACTCAGTTGGAAAAATCGATTTTTCTTCTTCATGAAAAAATTCTTTTAAACATTCCATTTCTGTCACTTTTAATCAAAACATATTACTAATGTTATTTTAATCATGTTTGATCATCTTGCATCTTAATCACAAACGCATGTCCGTCATTTTTGAATCATTTTCCAATCTTTAAAGTAAGCTTTTCAAATGATAAAGACTGTTTTTGAAAAAAACATGAATATATAATCATACATCTTGTTTCCCTAATGTGTTTACAGATTGAGTTATCCCTAATGGTGTTTGCCTTATTTGTTGTTGTGGTCAAAGCGTTTGCAGTTGTTGTTGCACAGTTCGTTGTAACTTCAGAGATCTTTATAGTTGTCATTGTTATCATGAGTGTGGAAGCAGTGAGCCGATTCGTAACCGAGTCAGTCAGAAAAAATCCCACACCTAGGACTCGCACGTACAAACAAGTCAGATCTCGGTTTAAAACATATTCAAAATTCAAATCACATTTTTTGGCTCTCATTTTTTATCTCAGTACAGCTGGAACTGTTAAACCTACCTTATCTGGAAAATATATTCAACCCATATTCAGTCCCCGATATCATCTCCTCAATTCTAGAAGTCAACAAGATATTCTCATTCATTCAATAGTTTCAAAAACCCTAAACCTAGCTACAGAAGAAGATAAGTATATAAGACAAACTAAAGGAAGGAGGTATCAAAGAAATGAGCAAACAAAACACAATGGAAAAAGAGGATTCTAATGTGGTAGTTGTTTTGGCTGTCAAGTTCAAACAAGCAATGTTGGAACTAGGAGAGTCATCTGAGGCTGTAGTAATGGCGGGAGGAGCTTCTGATGAAGAGGAGGAGGAGCAGGGTCAATGGGAAATATGTTTGATTGGAACGATCATCATGGAGGGTAAGATGGGTCATTACACTGCTGAAAATCATATGCGTATGCAGTGGTCTTTCATCCCTCCAGAAGAGCTGAAAGTCTTTGGTATTGATGA
>JAJJMA010259712.1:0-12013 GCA_023529015.1 Papaver nudicaule | reverse complement strand
ACACTGCACTTTGTGTAAAGTTGCCAACTTTACACAAAATCACAGTCTAGGAATTCTCCTGGCTAGCAACTTTTTGTGTAAAGTTGCCAACTTTACACTGCACTTTGTGTAAAGTTGCCAACTTTACACAAAATCAAAGTTTAGGAATTCTCCTGTCTAGCAACTTTTTTGTGTAAAGTTGCCAACTTTACACTGCACTTTGTGTAAAGTTGTCAACTTTACATCCGTTTTGTGTCAAGTTGCCAACTTGACACTAAGTTTTTAATGGTGGTGGAAGTGGTGGTGGATATGGTTTGGTGGTGGTGGCGGCGGTATAATGGTGGTGGTGGCGGCGGTATAATGGTGGTAGTGGTGGTGGTAGGAGGTGTTGGTAGTGCGGAAGTGGTGGTGGAAATGAGATGGTGGTGGCGGAGGTGGTTGTAGAAGGTGGTTGTGGTGGTGGAGGTTGTGTTGGTGGTGGCAATGGAAATGACGATGGCGCATTGGTGGTGGCAGAGATGATTGTGGTGTCGTGGTGGCAGCGATGAGATGATGGTGGTAGTGGTGGTGGTAGTGGTGGTGGTGGTTGAGGTGGTGGTAGAAGGTAATTTGGTGGTGGTTTTGGTGGCGGAGGTTGTGTTTGTGGTGGTGGAGGGTGTGTTGACGGTGGAGGCTGAAAAGAAAATGAATTAATGAGTATTAATTGGGTACACTTATAGTGAGGGTATTATAGTAATGTTATAAGCTTAAAAAACAAGGAGGGATGATTATAAAAGTAGGGAGGGGTGATTGTGAAGGGGTGATTTTTTAGGGGTGTTTAATTAATCTACCCCAAAAAATACTCACCTTGAATGATATGAAAAAAATATTCGCATACCTTGTAAGCGTATTAGGATACCAATTGAACCGACATCTGCAAAAACAAGAAACTGTTCCAGCTCTGATAATTCTCTTAGCGGAGCTCGTGCAGGAACCATGATCATATCCTGGTGTTGCCATTAAAACAGATTGTGGCCCTACAAGATGTAGCAGAAAGCAAGTCAAATCAATCCGACAACTACGATTATCAATAGAGACAATAGCGGCAAAAAAAAAGTAACATAAATAAGATACTCACGAGGATTCGACGGAACATCAAACATAGATTCATAGCCGGGAAAACTGCTAATGTCAGATCTAGCCTGGTTCACTACCACACTAAAACTGGAAAATCACGAAGGGAATTCTTAAGCAGATGTAATCCATTCACCGAAATCGTAGCTCTACTGATAGTACCAACAACAATGTCAATTACTCAAGAGTTTACTTCACTAACACTTTACATGTTTTTTTTTTGCAGAAATCAGTGGTACGAACCTGATCCCGCTACCACAACCACGGGAAACACTTGAAAGATGGCAAGCACCCAAGCAGATTTACTATGCCTTGCACCAGAATTCCAGGCATGTAACGGACGAATATCAACATCTAAAGCAGTTATTGCATAACCTCATAGATGCAGAAGAGCTACAACAATAGGTTCGCCGAGACAATTTTACAATTAATTTGATATATAATAGTAGTGACAAGTTCGTGAATGTAATTACCTGATCCATTAGAGGTTGCGCTAGAAATCAGAAATACATAAGAAGATCCAGGCACATATCAGAGAAGTAATAGGAAAGGGAAAAAAAAAACGGCAATACCACTGATCTTCAAAGGAGACTGCTACATCTATACGAACTACCCGCACTTCGACCACTGGTCAACACTTGGTGAATAGATGGACGGACAGTGGAACGAATACTAATCGATGTTGGAAGCTCGGCAAACGTCTTATTTTATGAAACACTCCTCGGGATGGATTTCTTGGATGTCTTTTTACATCAACCACGAGATGATGTAATCAGCTTTGATGGTAGGAGAACAACACCTGTCGGGCTAGTTGACTCGGAAGTAGAAACCGCATCAATTAGAATCCTGGCCTAGTTTACGGTTGTGGATTCCAAGTCATCATACTCAGACATACTAGGACGATGGTGGATACTTTTAGATTTCGAAACCATATTCCTAGTTTTATTTCTTATGGACTTTAGAGTTCGGAACCACAATGTGGGCTTTGGTAAAATATACTTTAATGTTCGAAACCATAATATGGTTTTGGTCCATGAGCTATTGCTTCCAAAACTTAAATCTAAGTTTTGACCATAAGAAAACTTGAGTTCGAATCTACGTTTGCTGGCTAACAGTGACTTGAGAATCAAGACCAACGTGTCTTGACCATTGAGTTATAAAGGTTGAAAAAAAAAGACTTGGGATATATTCCTAAAGGTTTATGTGAACCGGGAAATATACCTGTGCGTCAAGGACAAAAAGGTGTGATGCTGAAACGTTGCTTGACCACATGGACTCTCAAGTTCGACACCAAACATTTGTAACGAATTTAATATGAGTTCTTTGTTTCGAAACCTCAATGTGGTTTTGTTGAACATAAAATCTAAAGTTCGAAATCAAGTAATGGTATCGCTATATGGAATCTAGATTTGGAAACCTTAATTTAGTTTTATTCATATGCACTCTAGAATCTGAACCTAACATTTGGGTTGTTGCTAAACAAGATGTACAGTTCGAAACCTAATTAAGGTTGTCTCAGAAAACGTATATCGAAGTTCAAACTCTACCATTTTGATTTGTGCTTCAACGAATTAATGAGTTTGATATTCTCAGTTTGAATTTTGAATTTGTGCATCTTCAATGTAAAACTAAGTTTGTTTGAGTCATCATCAGAAATATGGTTTGTCGCTCTAGTTAGTTGACACATGATTTCTGATCAATAATGTAAGTGATTAAATCGTCGAATTTATACACTACATGATCAAACACTCAATTGAGTATTCTAGTGGTGTTTGATGTGAATACGCGGATATCATTAAAGTGATCATCTACATTGGAATCCTGAATTCATGAGGAACAACATTGTTATTACTCGAAGAATCATACACTACACTTTCCATGGTATATCTTTACTGTATGATTCAGAATGTCCTTGAACCTACGTTTTCATTTAAGCTTAACACACAGGGGCTTGTCCATTTCTGCTATGATACGTTGTTCTAACGTTAGCCACTTGGACCGGATCCCACTTCTACCTAAGATCGATCTGGCCCGTCTAGCAATGCTTATGAAGTAATGTTGACAATATCAAAGCTGATGTCGACATTTCGAAGTAATAATACCATAAGATGATTTTCGAATCTAAAGACACGGATTCGAATTGAACTCTATCCCAGGGAGTATATTTGGTAAGCACTATATTTTGAATTAATAAAAAATCCAAATATATCTTATTGAGTATTATTTGCTTTGAATGCTTTAGGCTAAACATTAATGGAATATATTTTGTTAGATGTAAAATGCCAAAGTATTAGATTTCATTAAATGGAATGAATCTATATGAGGAATTTCGAAGTTAAAAGAAATTTGCTTTAAAGAATATCTGAAATTACTTTGCATCATTTCAAAGCTAAGCCTTGATCATATAAATAGGAGTATGTATCACTCATTCAAGCTTTGTCCCTCTATCAAGTTTAATTCTTCGGAAAGTAAGCTTGTGATACCCATTATTCCTTCAAGTACGCTAGAACTTGTGTTCTCCGTCTGGATTAGTGTGAAAGTCTTCTCTTGGGGATCGAGAAGCCTAGAAGTACCTCTTCAGGGAAACTAGTTTATCTTTACTAGTCTTCTTTGTATTGTATTTGTGTTCTGTTCTATCACGTCTATCAAAGTCTTACTATCTTGTTTATTCTAAGGTCCTTATCTTATGATATAAGACCACTCAAGATCGTAGTGATAAGAACATCTATTTATGTATTGACTTGGGTTTGTAAGCAATCCACTTTTGGTTTGTGTGCCAAACAAATAGATGTCGAGTGGAATCAAGATCGTTATTTTGGATTGATTTCTTTTGCAGGTACTTTGTTCATCAAGGTCATCATATTGCATGCATCCAAAATTGCTTAATTTCAACTGGGACAACAAGGTTACTCTTTGATTAATATCGAGAATTTGGTTTCTAAGCCTTGTTTGATATCTCAAGGGGTTTATGACCAAGTAAAATTAAATAGCCTCGCTCTTGGTGTAAAACGACTTCGGTGATATCTGTTAGTTACCAAGGATATCATTTAGTGGTTTGACCTGTCGTTATTTGGTTGTTGTCCGTGAAGGTTGTAGTCGTCCGATTGGAGGTCGGGTAGCGATAGACTTCACGAAGGATTGTGGAGCAACTCTTAGGGAAGACAGTAAAGGACGTCTATTTCCTTGAGGGAGTACATGTGCGTGATCACCTTGTTGTGATTGGAGGCGCAAGAATACTGGGGGAAAGCTTTGTGACTAATACTCATATTAGGATCATATTGTTTTAATCAACTAGTCTGAAGTCTGAGAGTAGGTGTGTTGGCGGTTTAATTCTTAAGAGTATTCAAAATTGTACTAGGTCACAGGGTTTTTCTAGGAGTTTGTAGTTTCTGACGCTGCATTTGAATTTAATGTGGGTTGGTTGGTTGAAAAGCTCGCGGCTGTGAAGGAGAACTATAACCAGACCTACCGTATTCCTTTCGAGATTTCTAACCTAGAGGAGCACATTTCGTACCTTGAGGAGGATGTTGAGGCTAAGCGTAAGGCCCATGCTTATCTCCATACTCAGGCAACTGCGGCTAAGCTGGTGTAGAATCAAGCGGCTGATGTAGTCGTCAGGCCCGCACGGATCTTGAGGAGAAAAAGCAGCAGAGGAGCATGCAGGGCGTGATTGCTTCTTAGTTTCTAGTTGCTTTTGTTTTTTGTTTTTTAAGGGTTCTCTCGGTTGCTTTCTGATGCGACCTTTATTTTGTGTTGTTCGGATATTACGGTTATTTTTATTCCGCCCATCGCTATTTTCTTCTTTTTATTTGCGAATGCATACTCGTTCATTTCCTTTTATGTTGCTTGTTGTAAGCTTGTTTTGTGGTGATCTTTTTGCAAGTTGTGGGTGTGGTTGTTTGTCTAGTCGTTTCCCTCGACTGAGTTATTGGGATCGGGGATGATTGTTACCCCCACTACTGAGTTGTTGGGTTTTCATTTGATCGTTGTTATGCTTTGCCTGTCTCTCGGTGTTTCGTTTCCGCTTTTGCTTTGACCGTTGCCCTCACCCGTATAGAGTTGTTAGGGTCGTAGTTAATTGCATCCCTCACTTGATTGAGTTTTTGGGTTCTATTTGGTCGTTGTTATGCCTTGCCTTTCTTTCGGTGTTTCGTTTCCGTTTTTGCTTTGACCATTGCCCTCACCCGTATAGAGTTGTTAGGACCAGAGATGATTGTTTCCCTTACCCGTATAGAGTTGTTGGGACCAGTCATGGGTGTTCCTACCGAGTGGTTTTTCGCTGGTTCCCGCAGTGGGGCGAGGCCAATCTCAGCACTGTTTCCCTCACTCGACTGAGTTGTTGGTACCGATGTATCTATACCAAGTCGTTTCTCGCTGGTTTCCGCAGTGGGGCTAGACCGATCTTAGCATCGTTTCCCTCACTCGCTGAGGAGGTGTTGGGACCAAAAATTTCTATCTAGTTGTCGATTATCGCTAGATCCCGTAGTGGGGCGAGACCGATCCCAGTGTCATTTCCCTCACCCGTTGAGGAGTTCTTGGGACCGAAAAATTGTTTATTTCCATGTTTTTCACAAAAGTTGTTTTATTACTTTTCTGGCTACCGCCTATGTGTACAAAGGAGGAAACTTGCTAAAATAATAAATAGTTTTGAAGGGGGAAAGCGTTGCAGTTTTAGGCGTGATACAACTTTATCCATTTACCATTAATTGGCGCCTTTACCTTCTTGACGTTCATCCTTCTCAGCTTATAGTAACCGCTTTCTACGGTCTATCGAATGAGGAATGGTCCCTCCCAATTGGCGGAAAACTTCCATGCATTGGCATTCCTTTGGACATGCGTGTATATTTTCTAATGCCATGTCCCCCACTTTGAAAGTTCTTGGTACGAATTTCTTATTGTAGTGCTTCGCGACCCGCTCTCGGTAGGCTTCTGCAAATCATTCTGCCTTCGCTCTTCTTTCCGCTAGGGTATCTAAGTGAGTGATCTTGCGAACATCATCGGGTGTTGTGTGGCTTGCCATAACAACCCTTTCCGAGGGAACGACAATTTCTGCTGGTAGGATGGCATCTTCTCCATAGACTAGTGAGTAGGGTGATGCTCCCATGAAACTTCTTTTTGATATGCGATATGCCCATAGAGCCAGTGGTAGTTTTTCATGCCAGGAGCGATGGTTATTTTGAACATTATTGATGAGTATTCGCAACAAAACCTTGTCGATAGCATCATCATGTCTGTTCCCTTGGGGGTAGTACCGCGTTGAGGCGTCTTTTTTAATTTTGTATTCCGCGAGCAATCCCCCGACGTTGTGATTTATAAATGATGATCCATTGTCGGAGCGTATGATCATGGGCGCGCCAAAACAACATATAATATATTCCTTGATGAAAGCGGCTACTGTTTCCCCTTTGTAGTAGAGCA
Source organism: Papaver nudicaule (assembly GCA_023529015.1). NCBI lineage: Eukaryota > Viridiplantae > Streptophyta > Magnoliopsida > Ranunculales > Papaveraceae > Papaver > Papaver nudicaule. The sequence goes on along the minus strand of JAJJMA010259712.1, from coordinate 5,503 downwards.
ACGGAATTGCTTCCACCCATTTAGTAGAGTATTCTGTCGCGATGATTATGTATTCGTGTTTTTTGGACGAATTTGGCGATATTTTACCTATGAGATCGAGCCCCCAGCTGTGAAACGGCCAGAGAGATATTATGATATGAAGTTCTACGTGTGGTGCTCGTAGTTGCATTCCATGTATTTGGCAGGCCCTACATTTTTATGCGTGTTCTACCGTATCTTCTTCCATGGTAGGCCAATAAAACCCGTCGTCATGTAGTTGTAAGAATAGTTTTTGTTTCCCTTGGTGTTTTGTGTCATGTATTTTGGTCATGACAATGGTCGCCTCTTCATTACTCAGACATCTCAGCACGCTGTTGTCGAAGCTTCTTCGGTATAAGATTTCTCCATCAAGGAAAAAATTTGCCGCTCTTCTTTTAATATTGATGCTTTCTTTCTTTGCGGAGGGCAACTGCCCATTTATGAGGAAGTTAATGTAAGGTTGGCGCCAATCTTCTGCATCTGCCACGTAGATCTCTGCTGGTTGGGGTGTTGCTCGGCAGTCGTAGCATTCGTTTTGTGTCCTTGTTGCTTGTTTTATTAAATTTGGGCCAATAGAAGCCAAGTCTCTGTAGTCATCGGTAATGAGGTACTATCCTTGATTGCGCACACGACTCTTCGTGCGTTCTTTCCGAGATTTCCTTTGCTTCTTTCTTTCCTACGCACCTCGCTAATGTCCCTCATGTCGTCTTATGGTACAAGGTTCCATCGAATAGGACGAACATTCGTAACTCTTTGAAGGGCGTGATCCTGCTTTTGTTATCCTTTCCCAATTCTTCTATGGTTACTCTGCGCCAGTCATTTTCCTCATCCAATAGTGCATCTTGTGTGTGAGTGTTAGGTACAATGCGTCGCTTAACTGTTATTGAGCCTCCGTTCGCTTCTTTCAGTTGTATTTTGGATGCGAGTGTTGCGAGGGCGCGTGGCGATTCGTATGCCTCTCAGGGTGTTTGACTAGGACATTTTCCAGTTTTAAGATCTGTCGTTGAGCTTCCGCGCAGTAAGGTTCTAAGCGCGCTTCTTTTACTTGGAACTCCCCGCTTACTTGATTTGTAACCAACTTTGAATCTCCTATTACAAAGAGCTGCTCGACGTTCATTTCTATCGCGCCAATCTTAATCCTCGGATAAAAGCTTCATATTCAGCGACGTTGTTGCTGAATTCGAAATCCAGCTTGAATGCGTATGAGAGGAGTTCCTTTTGAGGTGTTTCAAATACGATGCCGGCTCCACCATGCGTCCCATACGAGGATCCGTCAAAGTACATGTCCCATGGTTCATCTTTATTTGCTTCGGCGATCTCGCCTGGTATTTCCTCATGCACGGGTGTTTCGTCATTTCTTGGGAAAGCTGCTAATAGGTCAGCAATTGCTTGTCCTCGCACTCCTCTGGGTCTTTGGTAGCGCATATCGAACTCAGATAGTTGCAAGAGCCAATGTGTCGTTCTCCCAGAGAGTGCAGATTTAGATGTGAGGCACGCGATTGGGTTTGCGGCAGCTACAACTATGGTTGTATGGGCCATGAGGTAGTGTCGTAGTTTTTGTGCTGCGTATATTAGAGCTAAACAGGCTTGCTCGACTCACGGGTACCTTGTCTAAACTTCCTTCAGGACCCTACTAACATAGTAGACAGGCGAAAGGTCTGAAAAGACTAGGGTACCGAGTACACCACCAATATTTTATTTTAGTCAACCTATAAGTCAAACCTTGAACGGTTCCTGTAATCAAGAACTCAAGAACAAGATCTCTTTCGTAACTGATTGATTCATACAAGGGAGTCCATACAAGATTCCGAAAGACTATGTCAACAACCAAGTATGATACTTTAATTATAAATGACAAGTCAAATATAATGCAAAAATAAAGTAAAGTACACACAAGAATATTGTTAACGAGGAAACTACAAACTCGTAGAAAAACCCAGGGACCTAGTCCAGTTTGAATACTCTTAAGAATTAAGCTGCCAACACACCTACTCTCAGACTTCGGACTAGCTGGTGCAGAAAATATGACCCTAATATGACTATTAGTCACAAAGATTTCCCCAAAGTATTCATACGCCTCCAACCACAGCAAGGTGGTCATGCACATATACTCCTTTAGAGAAACAAACGTCATTTACTGTCTTCCCTAAGAGTTTCTCCACGGCCCGTTGTGAAGAGTATCGATACCCGACCTCCAATCGGACGACTACACCTTATGGACAACTAGCGGCAGGTCAAACCACTAAATGATATCCTTGGAAACTTACAGATATATCACCAAAGTCGTTTTACACCAAGGCGAGGCTATTTAAGTTTACTTGGTAATAAACCCCTCGAGATATGAAACAAGGTTTTGAAACCAAAACTCCCGAAATAGTAACCTTGTCGTCCCAGTTGGAATCAAACAATATATGGATGCAGTACAATATATATGACCATGAAGAACAGTGTACCTGCAAAAACAAATCCAATAACAACGATCGTGATTCTTGATTCGACTCAATATCTATAGTTTAGGCACACAAACTGAAAGCGTCTTGCTGACAAATCCAGGTTAATAGATAGAGAGTATGTTCTTATCACTACGATCTTAAGTGGCCTTATAGCATAAGATAAGGAGCTTAGAATAAACAAGATCGTAAGACTTTGATAGACGTGATAGAACAGAACACAAGTAAAATACAAAGAAGAATAGTAAACATAAACTGGTTTCCCTGAAGAGGTACTTGTAGGCTTCTCGATCCCTAAGAGAAGACTTGCACTAATCCATACCGAGATCAAAAGCTCAAAGGTAACTGAAAGGAAAAGTGAATAAACACAAGCTTACTTTTCCGAAGAATGAAACTTAGTAGAGGTACAAAGCTTTCAGGAGAGATACCACTCCTATTTATAATGACTAAGGCTTAGCTTTGAATGAGGCTAACTTAATTTCGGAGATACAATTAAAGTTGTTAGGGCATTGTCCGGTCAAACCCACTAGCGTTGGTATGTCAAGCTAGTTGTAAGTTTTAGGTGTCAAAACGCAATTCTTGATTTAGCCTACTAGAATTTGGATTTCGGAATTGGGATATAGACAAAGTAGTAGAGACCTTGAAGACGAAGACTGCAATTACAAAGAAGATATCAAATATTCTTCATCGACAAAAGGTTAGTAGGAGTTGTGACATTTATGGAATTTTTTCTATTCTATTTATTTTATCTTTCGAAATAGTCGTCTACTTTAGTAGAGATACTAATAGCGATTGAGATTGTACTCTTGTTTACATAACCATGAGTTATGTTGGTATGTGTTCCCACCATACAAGTTACAAGATACATGAGATAAAATCAATACACTTTCCAGTGCAATGGTTTGCTTGCAAATCACATGTAGGAAATTGGGTGAATATAAAGGAGTACTCTATAGCAGAGTCCATGGATTATAGCCGAGGACATCCACACGTCTAAGTACAGGAAAACTGTCCCAAGCCCAGGTACTTCCAACGGATCCAGCTTAAACCCTAAATCTGAAACACGGCGGTTCACGAACCGGTTCGGGAACAGTGACTCCAGATTTTCCTCCTGAGTTCCAAAACGTTGATTTGTACGCGTACATGTACGTGAACAGTAGATTCAATGTATTTGGCCCAGATTTCAGATCCAGACAGTTCGCGAACCGTCCGGCGAATATTCTACGGGATTTTCAACGCGGGTTTAACAGATAACTCCTTATCTCTTAGTTGGACTTTTGCTTATCAGAATATCTTATGTGGTCCATCTAACGAATCTCAATGAGTCAATAAGATAAAGGTGTTCTCATGGTCATTGGATTTCTATCTTGAAGTGGTTAAGAGCTAATAAACCACTTGGCAGATAAATGTTAAAAGAATTCCAATTGAGATTAACTTAGGGTTTCTTTATGTGCAAACCAAGTAACGAGCACGTTTACACGGGCAATTGCTAACTTGTAGCACAAGGAATCTATTGCTTTATCTCAAAGCAACCTATCTTATTGAGAGCTATAAATAGAGGGTTAAAGAACAAAAACCACAAGCATCAAAGCATACGTGAAGTTCCTCTGTGGAATTGATCGTAAACTCTCTGCACTTCGGTGTAAGCTGGTTGTGGTAGTCATCCTCTATTATGTAGTAGTTCCTCTATGGGATTTACCTAACGACTATAAAGACTTCTCTTGAGAGTTGGGAAGCACAGGTAGGCGATAACGTACCTTTGTGGTTGTTATCTGATTAACCTGTAACTTTGGTAACCTGATTACGTTTTTGTCTATTCTACGGTCCTTCTCTTACATAATAAGGCCATTAAAGAGCTGATACGTTACATACAAGGTTAGGGAACAACATACGGCTGCACATGATGTTGTAAGACCTAGTTAGCTTCAGTTGTGTAAGTTTCTTAAGTGATTCTTTTCACAGCTGAGGTAGAAACAAGTTTGGCATAGTTTACTCGGTTTACCTGCCAGCCCCCGCTTGTAAGTAGATTTCTGTATGACCTGGAGCAATCCGAAGGAAGTCACTTTACGTATGTTAAACTGAAGAGGACTGTTCGAAATATACAGTTGATAATTGAGGTTGCAAAGCCAGGATTGTTGACATAAGCCTTTAACAACGGTTAAAGCAACTCCTAGGCCTGTAAAGGACGTCAGCTAGGGGAATCAAGTGCGTGACGATCTGTGGGGGATCTAGAGACGTAGGGAGTGCCACAGTAGCCAATTCACTTTGAGGGTTCGAGTTGGTCTCTGCTACATCTCAGACCGAAGTCTTATAGTAGGCTAGTGTTTGTAGACAGTTAGTATTATGCGGTGTTTAATCTTGACGAGGTCCCGAGGTTTTTCTACATGTCGTAGTTTCCTCGTTAAAAAATTCTCTGGTGTCTTGTGTGCTTTACTTTTCGCATTATATCTCTGATTATATAATTAAAGCAAACACAAGAAGTACGTTATTCATAACTGTCGAGTTGGTCAATAATCCATCCAGGGGTTTTACCAAGACTTGTCTTGAGTTGGACTGATCGCTTGTGATCCTAACTCTGGTTATTAGATTTGGATAATTATTTTTGAGATCGTCCATATCTTACCATAAGACTCACGAGCCCAAACGAAAAGTTGGTTGTGTTTCGGCACCTCTGCTTTTTCAATTTGTATCATAGCCGGTAAACACATTAAAAGGCGTGATTGTCTGTGTTTATCGAGGCATATGAATTATGGAACAAAGCATAAGAGCTTGTAACTGTTCTGGGGGTAAAACAATAAAGAGAATCTGAGGGGTAAAGTATGAAGTGTGATGATGTAATATGAAGTTGTAATGGTATTCGAGAGGTCAAGATCGAACAAGACTCGCCTAAACCAAGAAATGGCCGTTCGAGTATTGCTTCAGTTACAAAAAGAGGATATAGGGTTGGTTTAGGGAGGGAAGCAGAGAAAGATGAGATCAAAGAATTGCTAATTTCTGTGATGTTGATGATTAAATTGCTAAAAAAGAATGGATAT
>JAJJMA010259710.1:0-27766 GCA_023529015.1 Papaver nudicaule | reverse complement strand
TATGAATAAAAAAAAATCCGAAAAATATCGCTTTTTGTTGGAAGGAAGAATACTAATTTCATGGGGAAAAAAACACCCTAATTTAACGTTTATCCCAACACAAGATTTTCCAGCATTAATTATATCATTAAGACAAAGAGCATAATTGACCAGTAACTCTTCAAATCTGTTGGAGTATCTCTCTAGAGATAGAGAAACGTCTTAGTTAAAGATCCATGGATGTACAAAATAATGGTGGTATATGCTATTGTGTTACGGGTGGAAATGGCTATATAGGTTCTTGGCTTGTGAAATCTCTACTTGAAAGGGGCTACTTGGTTCACACCACTGCTAGAGATCCAGGTTCTTATTTCAAGAGTTTTATAATTAACGCCTACATTAGATTGAATTAGCTTCAACCATGAATATGATTTTAGTGAAAGAAAATTTAGTTTACGGCTACACCCTTTCTTTTTAAATCTCTATTGAATAGATTGATTTCATCCCTCAAAGATGCAAATCTTGGGGTGAATATTTCAGACCACTGTTTTATTGGTAATGGACTAAATGAATCAACTTGATGAGATGACTAGCATTGGTTAAAACCTCTAGTTAAGTGCAAACTGATTGAGAATTAAACTTAATCTTAAACAGATATATGATAAAGCATATGATTATTGATACCCATGTTGTAATGAAAAATTTCAGAAAAAATTTCACGCCTTGCATCATTGTGGAGCGGCAAGGAGAGGTTGAAAATATTTAGGGCTGACTTGCAAGATGAAGGGAGCTTCCATGAAGCCGTAAAAGGTTGTCATGGTGTATTTCATGTGGCAGCTTCTATGGAGTTTAATGTCACATCAGCCAAAGATATTAACATGGGTATGTACAAATCTGAATTGCATTGATCACTTTTAACTAGTAAATGAGTTCAAACTGTGAAGATGGTCCAAAGTTACTAATTGCCGTACTTGTTTGATATTTGTCTTTTTTGTTTATGTTTTGATTTTGAAGATAGTTATATTAGATCAAATATTATTGAACCTGCCATCAACGGAACCCTAAACGTACTCAAAGCATGCTCAAATTCTCGTTCTGTGAAAAGGGTAGTGTTCACATCATCCATCAGTACAATAACATCTAAACATAACGACGGGACATGGAGAGCAACTGTGGACGAATCTTGCCAAACTTCAATTCCATATGTCCTGGGCAATAAGGAAAGCGGATGGGTGTGTTCAAAGAATTCATTTTCTGTTTGCTTTTTTATATTGTTTTACGGAGACTTCATTGCTACCATGATTTTACCATAGCTTCTTAGACTATTTTCTTAATCTTCGATTATTTGCAACCTTAATTCCATGCTTGCGTTGATGAGTTCATAATAACAGGTTTACGTACTTTCGAAGCTTATATCAGAGGAAACTGCTCTCCAGTATGCAAATGAGAAAGGTATCGATCTTATTTCGGTAATACCTACTACCGTGGCTGGTCCATTTCTCACTCCTGCAGTTCCAGCTAGTGTTCGAGTTCTTTTGTCTCCAGTTACAGGTCATAATCATAATCCTACAATCCTCAACTAGTTGACTATATATATATATATATTGTTGTAATGAAGGAAACATGGTGTCATTGTGAGGAAATACAGGTGACCCTGAATTATACCCGATATTATCAGCTGTACATACTAGAATGGGTTCAATCTCGGTTGTCCATATTGAAGACATATGCAATGCACACATATTCTTAATGGAAGCCAAGGCGAAAGGTCGATATATTTGTTCATCTCAGAGCTGTACCATGTCTCAGTTGGAAGAGTATCTCACTCTAGAATATCCACATTATACTACCCAAAGGTATGTTAATCTTCTCTTCGAAACCTACTTGGTTAGAAGGGTTTCATTTTCCTAGGAAGCTATGTGATTGTCAGAATAATTTCCATGCTTTTGTTTTTCTAGGTACAGCGAGGAACAAAACAGCTCAATCCCTTCTTATATATCTTCAAAGAAATTAACTGATTTGGGTTTTGAATACAAGTATGGTTTGGTCGATATAATCAAGCAGAGTGTTAGTTCTTGTGTGCAGCATGGGTTCCTTGAACATGTTGCCTCTGCTCAACAGGACAGTGCTTGTCGCTGATCCCATATTCGATAAACTTTGAGAAGGAATCAACTAAGTTTAAGACGAGAAACAAAAGCTCAAGTTAATGCGGTCATAACTTGTTGCAGTTATCTTAATTCTGGTTTCTCATTTTTGAATCTTTTAGAAACTGAGCGAGTCCGTGACTGGTTCAGATGATCTTATATATTATCATCCACCACAACCTCAAAATCAGCATCTATCACCTAAGAAATAAGATTAGAATCTTCCAATATTGAAAGAAATCCTTTAGTTTTTGAAGGAAAAAAAGAAGAAGATTGAACACTTCAAGAAGACAGGATAAAAATGGACCACGCAATTTGATTTCTCTGTTTAGACAGACCAAGATTGCATTGAATCCAACGTGATATTGCCTGCTCATTTGGACTACCTATTGTCTAAAAACTTAAAGACTCCAGAAGATATGGACCAGATGAACCTCTTGTTCCTTTCATACGAGTCATGGTGCAAGTGGTCCATCGATCCAAAATTTATTTGAACTAACATTTGCTTTTCTATGTGCACCATTTCGAATTTCATTTCACTCTCTTGTGCATCCAAATACATTACAAGTACAAGAAGGTGAGGAATTTTTGGCTTCCAGGCATTACTTCTTGGAAGATACATTCAAGGATCATACCTTAACTGACTGGATTTTTGAATCCTCACTAAACAAAAAAATGTAGGCAAATTTATTCAAGATTTACAAATTACCACAAAGCAAGGAAGAAGAGCTATAGGATTCAGTAAATAGAGCTCTTCAATATTTGAATAAACACCCATTTTCCCGGCTAATGAATCGAATCCCGTCTGACCAACAAGTTCTTGGAAGTTCTCCAATGGTTTATGGACCCTCCCGGCAACCACTCTACAAACTATCAAGGCCTTTTTCGAGCGTGCATTTTCTGTATCGGGTTCAATAGTTTCGAAAGCTGTTTCACTTGTTGATGTTGTGAAAACGCCTATACTAACTTTAGACTCACTTTTGGTTGAGAACCCATGTCTTAAAATCTGACAGACCCTACATTTCTCTGATACACAGAGACTGGAAGAACCACTTGTACCAAGAGAACATTCAACAGTTGTGCCATAAAATCTCAATAGTTCATTCCCGTCGGCGAGACATCGTGGATGTTTCTTGGAAAGTTTGCTAGCTTTCATTTTCACCATCTCTCTATATTCTTCAAACCTAGAAACGGTTTTTTGCATGTTATGGACCTTCAAAACCCTTTCAATCCGACTACAATTGTTCTCGGATTTCAACCAACTAGTCCTGCAAATTATCTCTACGATTTTGCGGGACGAGTCCCCTTCGACGAGCTCAGTTACTGTGGTATGTGGAATAACTAAGCGAAATAAGTTAATCGCGTATTAGTACTGCTTTTCACAAAGCTTGCCGAATGACAAGAAGAAACTAGCCTTGCAATAATGGCGAAACCAACCAGTGATCTACTACTTAGTATCATGAAAATTCAGGATAAACTATAAACTTTAGAAGAACTCAACCAGGTATAAATAAAGACAAGTCAGTTTCAAAACACATGAACAAAGATGCTTATCAAACAAAAACATACAAAATAAAAAAGTTCTCACCAGCATGTTTGGATAGATGATGGGTTTCTGCAGCTTCCAACTTCCCATATTGAACTCCACATTTAAGACAAGTTACAGTAGAAGAAGAAGAAGACCCATTAGAAGCATTGAAATCACATGAAGCTCTATGGTTTGAATTCTTACCATCACCACTCAAATTGGGAGAAGAGCCTTCTGTGTCAAGAAGAAACCCATGAGATTTTCTACGAGGAGTAATTGAGCTTCTAAATGAAGGGGTTTGATAATGCATGGTGAAATCTACTCCTCCGGGACCAGGTGTTCCGGGACTTAAGGTACCTACAAATGTTGAATTACCACCAGCACCACTTTCATGGTGGTGACCACCATTAATACTTGTAATTTTAAGTTCACACTTGGAATTACTTAAAATGACTTCATGTGTAATTGGGTTCATAAACTCATTGCTTCCAATAGATCTTGGACTACAACTTGGAGGCCTATCTAAATGTGTTTTGCTTCCATGGATAACATCTTTGAGATTTGCTATAGACCTTGAGCAACCAGACCTACTACAGATTCTTCTTGTTGAGATAGCTTTCAAATGATTCTTGACCTTTGGATCATGAACATCAGATGGACTTGATTTGCAATGCAGGGATCTCTTCAGAGCAAACCAAACTGTTGGCATTTTCAAGCTCAAAATTCTACCTACATATAAAATCTACGCAAAATGAAAAGTTCCAAGCCTTTTATGTATACTCCACGACCCCACTGTTAGAACTGAAAGTTTTTTTTTTTTTTTGGCACCAGAATTTTAAGAAATACTCCACAATTTCCATTTTTTTTTGGCACCTTTTGCCAGGAAAAATAGAGACAGGTATACTCAGAAGATGAGAGAATGAGGTAGAAGCCAAAAGATAATAAGAAATTCAAGGCAAAAATAATGGGAAATATTCAGTATTGCCTTTGGTAGGGAAGAAATAAAACAGACACGCCAAAATTTGTTGAATGATCATTGATGAAGGATAAGACTTAAGACACAAAGGCAGCCCAGTTTTACTCTCCCTTACTTACCTGTTTGCTTTGTTTTTAGGACAGGAGAGAGTGACCAGTCAATCTCTAGCTAACTGCGAAATCAGAAAAGTTGAACAAAAAAACACATTGGGGAATGCTGTACCTTGGGTTATAAGGATCTCCACCAAAAGTCTACAAGCTTGCCGCAGCCTAAAGCCACAATGGTATAATGCATACAGCGACGGAACCAGGATTTTATATTCGGGGGACTGTTTTTTTTTTTTTTACTAAGCGGTCATTAATGTAAAAAATATGGCGGCCGAAGGCTGCCCGAAAATTTTAGACATATAGATTCGACACCTAAAGTGGCTATATATTAATCGAATCAATAGTTCCAATACATAATTTTATGGTACCCCAGGAGAATCAAGACTAAAAGAACAAAAGAACAAGCATAAAAGTGAGAAAAAAAATTAAAAATGAACTAAAGATGGACTAAAAATGTTATATTTTTTCCACCCATGGGTGGCTGGACATTTAATTTTTTAAATTTCCAAGGGTCTAAAATAAATTTAGTGGAATTTAGGGGGGGCTTCAGCATACCCTAGCCCCCCTCTAATTCCGTCGCTGAATGCATAATGTCCAAGAATTGGAAGTAATTGGTGTCACTATACAGACCAAGACAAATACTACTCTAGGCTCCAGCAAACTTGATACATTGCCACAGCCTTCAGGCCCATAATCCGAAGGATGTGGCAAGTACTACTCGGAAAATGCTTCATATTTAAAAGTGCCGGAAAACTCTCCCATAAAATCTCCATTGGGTATTACTTCGTTGAATGATAGTTGCTTCCAAAATGGATCGATCTTGCTAAGTGAGATTACGCCATCTTGGTAAGTAGCTATAATATGGCGATATGGGAGTCCCATGGATGATATGCTGGCATAAATACAATTTTCTTCCCGTAGTTACCTTGTCTAAACTCATCCACTTCTTTCATAACCTTTTTGATTGCCCATTGCGATACATTGAAGGTGATTCCATCTAACATTGGATCGTCAAGGTATATGGTGTGCTTTACCATTCGGTTTCTTTCGAATAGTCCCTTAATTATCTCTAGATCACATTTGAAATACTCGTGCATAGTATAGAAAAACTTAACAAATCTACCATCATCGTTCTGAAGCTTCTTCTTCAACTGGGCATAAGACGACTCCACCGAACTAGTTGCTTGGTTGGAATAGTGTTTACGTTGGTTGGTGAACCCAAATGCAAACCGATGTTTGTGAGATTTAAACCATGCCTCCTTTAAATACCTTACAATTTTGGGGGTCAAGTCTCCAATGTGCCAACATCAAAGTTTGTTTTTCTTCATACTCCGACACCATGAGTGCCCAAACCAAGGCATCCCACTCCCCGGAAAGGATGCCCGTTTCTTCTTATTATTCCTGTCAAAAAAAAATTAACTTCTCGAACTCATATCCTTTTGTTTTTCTTGCGGTAGATTTTTTTTTGTTGTGTGTCCACAGTTTCATCTTTCATTGTAGGTTGGATGAGAGACTTGCACTTTAGTTAGACACTATTCCATAGGTGAAAAGTGCAAAGAAGGTTGAGAGCCTCTGGAAAAACGTCTTGATTGCATCCAAGCTTGTTTCTTATCTGTAATGATCACTTTAGGAGTACGATCTACATCAAAGGTTAACCTCAATTGGTGTAATGCCCACAAATAATTTTTCTCTGTCTCGTATTCCAAATAACAACAACCGATGCTAAAAGGAGACTTGGTAAAATGTTTGGCCGACAAAGGCAAGAGCGCTAGGTTATACTTGTTTGTCTTGTATGTACAATCCATCATTAATATTTGGTAATTGCATCGTGCCAATTTGTTGAACTCCGGATGCGCTAACATATATAAGATGTATCTCTTTATTTTCATCGTCTTTTATATCATACAAGGTGTAATTCCCTGCCGCCCCCAATAATGCTACTTGTTGCATCTCATTCCTACTTTAATATTTGTACTTCTTCAATTTAGCTTGTGCATTGTAGTTGTTTTTCAAAGAAGATACATTGTCATTATATACATGTTTTATGTTGATAAGGATTTGACTAAGACTTATATTTCTTGTGTACATGTCACCACTAACACCAAGTCCTCGAGCTTTAACCTTACGGCGGTAGCATGTCTCAGAAAACTTTCGCGTGGATCGTGATTATGGCAACCGCTTATTACCGTCTTCGAAAACCACAAGTTACTATCCTTTTCAAACGGAAATTGGAGCTTGAAAGGGAAATTCGTCTTCTTTGTGATGGTACTATACTTTATATTCGTCTTGCGTTTGGGCACGATACCTGTGTCAGTATAAAATCTGATTATAGATCTTATACCTAACAGCCAATGAATCTTACTTATCAAACATGAACAATAATCAAGTAAACAAGGTGTAAAATGTAAAGTAGAAGACACATGATGCTTTTAACGTGTTCGGAGCGATGAATGCATCCTACATCACGAATTTATTATTTTCCTTGTGTTTGATTACATGAAACTCCATTAGAGAAAGCTCTAGATCTAGTTTTTTGTGTGGGAAGAAGATGAGTCGAGGAGAAGGAGGAAGAGAGAGAAAGTAAAAGAGAAGCCCCCACTCTCCCAAGAGATATTTCCTTTATATAGAGGAAATTTACAAGATAATTACCTAAGTGTCATTTTCTTAGCTACTAAATAAAGAAAGTCTTCGGTGTTTCTCGCCTTCTCATTGTTAAGTCACTTCGGCTCTAATCTTATTCCAGGTAGCGAGTGTATGTTGGTTACTTCTTCGAAGGGATAACCGGATCGAGGTGGCATCTTCGAATGGTGGTCAATGGTTCGTACGTTTGGTCTTCGACTCTCTTCCATGCTTGGCGTTCATGATGTGTTATCTTGCTTCTTTTATAGGATGATGACACGTGGCTCGACGGAATTATGCCCCTACAATACTCTTTTTCAAGTGACTCACAAACATACCACTACGCTCGCACACTATTTGGTAGTAATAATCCCTCACATTACTTCCTTTGACTACCACACACATCCTCTTTCTAGCATGTGCAATAATTCATTCAACGTCACTATCTTTTTCGTCTTTTTTCTACGTGTAACCAAAAAACAAAGTTAGAGATAAAACATCACAAAAGATTTATACACCCATATAATAGTGGAAACCTAGCATGGTTTTAACATATGGTGCATAGTGATCGGTAGTATCTTCAACCACTTTATTAGATTGTGGTTGTGGATCCATTAGAACAATTTAGGGCACGACCTACAAAAAAAATTACATTCAATTTCTCGATGGAAGTGTGAAAAATAACTACTTACGTCCAAATATTTGTAGCCTAACCAAAGTTACGGCTGAAACCGTGACTACAATTCTCAGTCGTAACCAGGGTTTTTCAAATTATCAAAAAATAAGTTACAACATTAGCAGCCGTAACTAGCCCCTCTATAGCCGTAAGTAGTTCCTAAAAAAAATTGAACCAGACTGTGTCGATTACGACTACAAAGAGGGTGAAACAGTTGGGTCGTAATCAAAGTTACGACCAAGATGCGTTATCAGATTGGTAGTTGTAAATAATGCTTAAAAAACTCGCAACATTATAAGCCGTAAATACATAATTCTCAGACGTAAGTAGGGCATTTAATAACATTTAATATTACCAGGCATAGTTTATGGTTACAATTGACAAATCAAAATCTGCCGTAACTAGTTGTACGGCAAAAAAATCCCCAAATTGAGTAACTTACGGCTGAGAAATGAAGAACATTCAGTCGTATGGTAGTTCCGGCTGTTGTTTTGAGTTTTCTCCAGCCGTAAGTTACCTCTAAAATCAAAATGTGTACGTGATTTTAAGGATTTGAGCTAAAATAGTGGTATACTTGAGTGTTTTTTTCATTTGATTCTTCATTATGAAGGCTCGTGTAAGCATACTCTTTAGGATTGAGCTCCAAATTGAATCCGGAATTACCACTTTAGGTTAAAAACGTTTTACCATCAAACAAATCAAACATAATTTCATCTCCTTCAAGGGGTATGTAAATCCAAGATAGTGAATGAGATGAGGATTCTCCTACCTCCATTTTGGGACTTGAATCACTCATTTTGGTTGAGTGAATCAAAATCTAGGTTTTTAGAGAAGAAAAAAAAGGTAATACTTTTTTTTTTCTCCTCCTTTTCTTGTTCTCCCCTCTAAAATTTTCCAAAATGCTAAATTTCTTTTTTCAAAATCATTTACTAAACTAACCCACTAAAGAATATCAAATTTTAGTTAAGTTAATTAAACTGGTTTAAGACTAAATAAACACTAACTAAACACAGGAAAATTAACCATTTAGAAATATTTTACATGGGGGGCTGTCAACTTGGTTATTTAGTGACCCAAAAGTGAAGGGTTTTAGATTTCCCGCCGCCCCTAAACCTCGATTCATATATATATATATATATATATATATTAGGGAGTGACCCGTGCCGTAACGGCACGGGCTATTTCACAGTGGTAAGCTGGGATTGAACATTCAATAATCACCGATCAATTTATCAAATTAATTAATTTAAAAATTAATTAGCAGTCATTCTGTTTTTTTGTTATTCATAATGTTCTGATCCCTTTCATTCAAAGGAATATGCGTTTCCTCTTAAACTGGTCATATTCGCCGAGTACAACATTATAAATATTCGGAATTGCATTCATTTTTCTCTCGCATGAGAAACCCCAATTGATCCATCGCAACATCAAAGCCTCGGTCCATGATGTTGGTGGACTCGTGCTAACAGGAGCAAATGGTGAGGGAAAATCCACTTATTTACTATTGCTAGTTTGTTTCATACGAAAGAGTAGGTGAAAGTCTTCTCTAAGCGTCAAAAGTTCACCCACTTCTACAGAAACGTCAAATGATTAGCCGCTTGTAATGAAAAATGCATAAGACGTCAAATGTTCAGCCGCTTGTGATGGAAATGAAGTGAAGCGTCAAATGATTAGCCGCTTTTTCTTTTTTTTTCTCAAGCGTCAAATGATTAGCCGCTTTTGGTTTTTTTTTTCCTCAAGCGTCAAATGATTAGCCGCTTTTGGTATTTTTTTCCTCAAGCGTCAAATGATTAGCCGCTTAGACTCTCTTTTTTTTTTGCTCCCACGGTCAGTTTTACACACTTTCGGTTGGTCTCTCTTTCAAAATGATAGTGATGGAGTGCAAAAGCACTCTACCCATAGCCCTTGCTCTGATAAGCCTTCCTCTTGATGATACTATTTTACATTGAATAAAGGACTGGATTGAACTCTCATTGAATCAGCTTAAGGCACCATCCGGCATTAGCTCAATGTTCTAAAAGAAAAGAAAAAGGGAAAAAAAAAAAACATAAGAGCATTCACATAAACAGGGACATCTCTCACAAACAGGAATAGCATGCTGGACTTTCTTCTTAAATTTCTGACTGAATCACAAGGTTTCACTAATACATAAATAAAAATTATATTGTAAAGGAGTTTAAATTAAGCTCAACATAAAAACCAATATGTAGCCATCGTGGTTGAATTGTATTTGTAGCCTTTTTGAACACCTGATTATTACTAATCTGCAGAACGATTTTTAGTAATTTGATGAACTTCTGTTTCTTCCTTCTGAATTGTTTTTTTCTTTCAGATGGTTATTTGTTCAGATGATTGAGCTTGCTCCATCACAAAACCTAACTCACCTTCGGAGCCCGGTTTCTCATTTTTGATCAAGCAGCCTGCGAAAAGATATCAAAGTTTCTACAAAAATACCATGAAATTGATTACTATGAAACCAAAATTTCATAATTTTGGGTCAGAAAAACTTAACTTCAATCCCAAAATCAGTATGGTCAACCGCCGTTCAGCATGTTAAATCTTTCGCACCTTTTCCTTGACTTTCCCATCTGAAGTTCAGTAGTTCAAGCAGGTAAGAAAATAAGATAGTGAATTATGAGCTCTGTTCCGACATTAGAAAAATGAAAATCAAGATAGCCAAAGTGTTAAGGTATTCTTCCCTAATAGTTTCTTCCTTACATGGAAAATCCAAATCAGCAGCCACTGTCTTAATTTCATAGATATGGAGCCTCTTGATTTCTCAAGCTAATGGAGCATTTAATTTGATTTTCTAATGCACATGGTGATCTAAGAAGAAATAATACACAAACTAATGATATGATTTGAGCCAAATGTCCGAAAATCCCACTAATACTTGTGCCAGGTTCGAGACCTGAAAGAAAGCATAACCCATGATATTATACTGACTAAATATACTGAACCACATGTAAAAAAAGCAATCAAATTCCTTTACTGGACGATGTTAGAGTTTTTGTTTAAAGGTTCCATCCAAGTCAGGGAGAGGCCAAAGTCTCGTTATGACAAAGCTAATGACAAAATGAATCGTCAGAAAAGATTCTTTGGTCGGGATACTCAAATCTCCATTACTAACATGTGTAGCAGATAATAAAACAAATACATAACAACGGTTCTTATTTGGTTGAATTTTTTATTCTTTATTGCATGTCAATTGAGTTTCATTATAGAAAAAATAAATCCAGGCTAATGCAGGTTGTGTGTAAGGTAATTGTCTATTTTTCTGAAATATTACTCTTTTTTGCGAGCTCTTTCATCTGTTAAAAAAGACTACCATCGTAAACAGCTCGAACAATTTTCTCGTGAAGTAACCCATCCTTGTCCTTGTAGAGTACGTAAAGAAATTTTCCATGCCATATGGTGTAATCGAGAAGTTTGTAAACTACTAAAACAGATGGTTCAAAAAAATTACCCTCGTGTACAATCTTTAAGAACTCAGCTGGCTTTCCGAAGACCCGATAACTCATTGGATGTTAAAGCATTTGAATTATGCATGTGGAAAATCTCTTCATATTTTGATGGCACAAACCTACAATGGTAACAGAAAATTCAATTACGTATATGCGCTCAAAATTGTTACTAAACAATATTTTTTTTGTAGTACTCAATTGCATTTCGAAAATCAAGTTACCTTGTTCAAAATCTTCATTCATGTCAAAAAAAGTAATCGGCGCAATATAGTGGTGCAACATTACTCACATTGAGATTGATCGGTAAGCCATAACAAACTCTTACTATTGATTCAAGCAGTCACCACCAGGGAGGTTTTCTAGATTGATGGTGAGAATATAATTTTTTCCCCCATTGTCTCTTCTTTTTCAAAGAATAACTTGTTTATATATGCACTTTTTAAACCATTGGCACCTGCACAAAAGAAAGTTGAGAGTGAGGTTTTAGTCATCGCCAAACAAATTACAATAACATCCATTTTGAGTTCATTAGCACACTGAACTCATGTTATGTAAATAAAAGATTCTCGTTTACGTTTGTGATTAGATCAATTGTGATGTTTGTCTGGATGAACCTGAAACGAATCTAACAACACATGCATCGATTTTATTCTTATTGCGTACATTATCAGTGAGTGAGTAAGAGAGTACCCTCTGTTGTTTTTTCTTTCAAGAGATGTTTTTCCAGTTGCACTTTGTTGATTAGAAGCACCATAATCAGGGACGGAGCCAGAAATAAAAAACAAGGGGGCCAAACTTGAAAAATAATAATTTAAGGGGGGCTATTAGCAATTTTTCTTTCGTATCAATAGAAAATTCAAGGATCTATAAGAAATTATTGGAATTTTAGGAGGGGCGGGAGCCATCCTTGACTCCCATGTAGCTCCGTCCCTGACCATAATGACAAACGGGTTTACTTTGGGCAAGCTTCAGCTCGAAGCTGAGTATCTTAAGAGAACATCATGTTGGGCACATTATCTTGATAGAACATCCTGCAAAAAAAAACACCAACAAACACACTACACAGCCAGAACTCAAAAACACAAATAAAGGTTTTTGAAAACCATTTCTTTGAAAACCAAATGAAACAAAAACCCTAATAAAGGTTTCAACTTTTGGGTAGGTAACTGAGAAACAAAAAAGGAAATTTTTTTGTTACCATTGTCCTCGTTGAAACCAAAAGAGTGACGATTTCGATGTCAAATCAGAGATGTTATTGAATCTTTGTTGATACCCAAATTGACTTACATCATTTGCTTTTTCAATTATTAATCTCTGTTGATGATGAATTCAAGCAGCGGCAGAAGAAAAGAGCATCAGAGAAGAAACCCAAAGATAAACTCCTATGTAAACGCAAATCAAACTTTCTGAGCATCTAAATCTCAAGTTTTATGGATACCGCAATAGAAAAGGAGGGAGATGGAAAGTTACTTTCACGGATGACAAACAACGGTGGGATGGGTAGAAAACGAAACGAATCAGTTATACACTTATACAATACACCTCCATTAATCCCCTTTGTATTCAATCCGCCGATCAATAAATAGAAGGTTACAGAGTGAAACGTGGAGGGAGGAGTAATTAAACGTGGAAAGGATAGAGGATAAGCGTTGGATCAATCATAGAAGTCTACATTGGAAAGATTGGAAGATCCTGGCCACCACTCAGAAAACCCAAAGGTATCCTGACCATCCCATGACACAACAAACACTTGTGTTTTGTAAGTATAGATATATGTCCGCGCCTTGCTTCTCGAACAAGCCTGCGTTTAGAAAATTGGTAGTGGAAAAACCACTTTCACTTCGAGGAGAGCTGACTTTAGTACGACTTGTTTCACTTTGGGTCAACCTAGGGTGGATGTAAGAGCGACCGTTTGGTTATGTGGTGATATCTTGAATGATCGACTTTGCACTGTTGGCAAGAGAAAAAAATTAAGGTAAGTGTGGTCCGATGACTGAGATGTAAATCACTATTAAAGTGAATTATTTTCCGATGGGTTTAATGTATGGTCGGACTGAATCAAAACTCTCTACCAGATCATGAAAAATTCTTCATTTTTTTATATTTTTTGATCAAACAAAAATTTCTTCCTTCCTGGCAACATAAGTTACTAATTACTTGAAGAAATTTTCGCGAAGATGTGAATTTTTCCCATTAGAACAATTCAATTACTTAATTCCATTAAATTATAACCCAACAATTGGATTGACGCTCCACTTCAACATTTCCATTAACTTTCTTCAATGAAAAAGATTGAGGACTATCGATTCTAACTTATGAACTGAAGATACCCAAGTTGAAAAACCAAAAATAAATGATCTTTATGAACAGAGAAATTGAAATCAAGATTGGGCAAATTACTCCTTGAAAACTACAAATATGAGCAAAATCTCTTAACAACTACAGACTATTTGAAGACTATATATACTAAAAACCTAAACTTCACCCCCTTTCCTCCTCTGTTCTTCAACCCCTCCTCTGTTTGAGAAACCCCTCCATGATTCTTTCAATTCTAACTGACGACAAACAAATATTTGATAAAATTTATTCCAACGAACCCGTCTAGAAAAAATTAGGTTAGCCAGAGAACTTAATAACAAGAAGAAGCTTAGGAGAGGAGATTTTTTTGGTCAAGACTCTTGATTAACAGAACAAATAAACCATATTTTTTGATCGGATATTATATGAATTCTCTCTCCTCAATCGCATCACTTACGTGGAATACATTTACTTTCTCCACTATACCACGTCATGCTGCCACCTTGGACCGCGATCAAGTAGCGATCAACGCGCGATCACCCATAACCAAAGACACGATGGAACGCGAGCAAGTGGCGATGACTTAGCTTTTTTTTTTTTTTTGGTAGATAAAATGCATTAAAAAGGGAAAACTAGCCGCAACTAGTATAAGAGTTTTGCCTGTTAAGGCATACAAAAGCATCTCTAGCTAAGATGTCAAAGATAACACCCGACGGAAAGCCAGCCATATAATAGGCAGTTCTTGTATTGAAACGACGATTCAATTCAAGCGCTGCCTGATTTGCTGGCTTTGAAATCAGTTTATAACTAAAAAGTCTGTTATCAATATTACAAAGGTTAATAGTTTTGAAATCCTCCCAAGTAGAAGATGCCTGCCAACTGATATTAGTGTTTTTGCCTTCCAAAATATTGATGATACTTCTGCTATTTGACTCGTATTTCATGGACTGAAACTCTGCAGTCTGCCCCCATGTCCACGCTTCTTTTGCCGCCTCCACCAATCCCTGATCAAGAGTCTGGGTCATCGCTTTCCGGACTCTTACCTCCCTGCAATAAGCAACAAAATTACGTAAGATTATAGCTACAGTATAAAGCTTGTTTACCTTACTCCAGTTGAAAGCTATATTGATTTTCCCAACTCCATAGCCCGGAGCTAACCAATCCTTTGGAAGGTTATCCACAGCAATTGTAGGGACTGTAGAGTGTGAACGGTAGCTTTTAAAATTGTCTTGCCAGAATTCCAGTGCTCTCTTGGCTGTGGATAAAGGATTTTGGTCTACTCCTCTATGTTTAATATCACACCGAGCTTTCCAAATGAACCAGATTACTGAAATGCACAAGGCATTCCAGTCTCCTCTCTCCTTTAACCAACCCAAGGGAGAATAGTGCAGATTTGCCATCCAGATGTATAGAGAGGGTGTTGGAGCATCAGGGGGAAAGGGACTGATGTGTGTGGCAAACCACACAGCTCTAGAAAAAGGGCACTTGAAAAACATGTGTTCCAAACTTTCGTTTGGCTGACCACACAGAGAGCAAATATTCTGGACATCAATGAATCTAGAAAGGGCTGCATTAGTAGACACCATCTTTTTTACGCATTTATAGGCAAATAGCTTTGCTCTAGGAGCCGCTTTAATGTTCCAGATTCTTTCCCAAATGGGTTCATCTATCTGCACCAAACCTTTAATGGAGTTATAAAAAGAGCTAGTAGAGAAAGCTCCATTCGGTTCTAGCATCCATCTGAGAGAGTCTTGTTTATTTATTCTAACAGGAATTTGTTCAATCAGCGCCACTACCTCTATATTAAACAGTTCCCTAAGAAGCCTGTTATTCCAAGTGTTAGTACCCTGGTCAATTAGTTGGTGAACCATAGTAATATTGGAGTTAGAATGGTTAAGAAGAGAAGGAATTCCCTCTAACCACTTATCCTCCCAAATGTGAATAAGCTTACCATTTCCTACTTGCCAAATACACAACGGTTTAATTTGAGCAAGACCTGCTTGAATACAAGACCAAATCCAAGACCCTTCAGTGTTGATATTAGCATCAAAAGGGTGCCTACATTTCCTAAAGTACTTGGCTTTGAGAATGAGAGCCCATGGACTTCCTGGGTTGGTCAAAGATTCCAGGCTAGTCTACCCAACTGTGCCAAGTTATTGGCATCCAAATCTCTAAATCCCAACCCCCTTGATCTAAAGGCTTGCAAAGAGAAGACCAAGCCTTAAGAAAAAGACCTCTCTTTCCCTTTTCTATACCCCACCAAAATCTCCTTGGGATGGAGACCAATTGTTTAAGAATATCCTTCGGAATTTGGAAGCAGCCCATCTGGTAGATGGGTAGTGATTCCAAGATTGATTTAACTACAACCGTCCTAGCAGCTTACGATAACAGTTTCCCTATCCAGTTTTGGAGCCTTCCATAAAACCTTCGAACCATAAAGTCGAAGCATTTTATTTTATCGCGACCAATGAAGAGAGGAGTGCCTAAATAGTGATCAGATATTTTTATTTTCCTAACTTTTAAGATGCGAATGATCATCTTGCCAAATTGTTAGGGATTTTAGAGAAGAAAATTCCTGACTTATCCAGATTGACCATTTGACCCGAGGCTGCACTAAAAGTGTTTATTATTGACATGATATTCCTAGCTTCTAAAAGTGTGGCTTGGGTAAAAAGGATACAATCGTCAGCGAACAAGCGATGACTTAGCTTGCATTCCATCATTTTCGATATATGAGTTAGCTTTCCCCTATCAATAGTTATCTTAAATTGAAATTACTACACAACAAAAAAGTCCACACTTTCAGTGATTATAAATCCTGCTTTGGTAGGTAGTTCCTAGTAAAAGTATATGTTCCCCTAACAATCCCGGAGATATATAAAGCAGGTCAGGTTAATAAGAGTCTTGAGAGGATGTTATGGGATAGGTGTGGATATAAATATCCCAGGCAGCCAAGTATTTACCATGGACCACCTATCACCACACCAAGCAGCGGGTAGTGTCATAGCCGGGTAATAACATAGTTGGATCATCCCGTGAAGAACCTTTAAAATGTTTATGTTTCAAGTAACTATTATGTAACCTCAATGTAAGGAATAGTGCCTAAGAGTACATAGTAACTAACCTATATAAATAAGATGGACTTTTATGTTTAGAGGATTTTTCTCGTTCAATCTAAGGATTCCAACTCTATTAATATTTATCTTACTACACTTATACTTGTGGTCTCTCTCTCTCACTCTCTCAGGTGTATGTTTTCTATTAGTTTGGCAACTACATTTTGGTGCCGACTAGGGGGGTTTAACCTCACCTTGTCCGCTAAATATATCACGAGCACCCTAGTTGAAGTAGTAAGACGAGAGAAAGTTAGTATTATTCTTCGTTTTTCTTGTATAGATCTAATACCCAAAATCGAATTTCTTTGACATATCCTTTGTTTCTTATCCATATCAAGTGATTATTGGCTCACTATAATCATATTTCAATTCTCTACAAACCCACACCAACAACTCTTGGAGCTCAATTTTTTTTCTAGCGATTTGAAGCTGCAACAGCAAATCAAAGTTTATGTTTCCATCACCAAGTTGATGGTGATATATCATTTGTTTCTCAATGGAATAAGGTATTCTTGGGTCGTTAGAACTATATTTGAATTCTCTACAAAATGATAGTAGCAACTCATGAGTTTGAAAAATATCTACAGGGATTCGGAGCCACAAAGGTAGAAACATGTTTACATCAAGTTGTCAATACATCTTTGAAGCTAACTCGTGCCCGGGTAAAAGCTTATAAACGTACCAGCACAACAAAGAAGCCGTACCATTCTCTACTAGAAAAAAAATCCAATCAAGTTGACCGAAACCATGTGCCAGAAATCACGCAGCGGAACATGAAAGGCAGGGAGAATATTCTTACTTCCACGATTACACCAATGCTAATTGAGAAGACTAGGGGTACCAAAATACACCACCAACTTTTTTTGGTTCGTGAACTATATGCAAAACACTTGGATGACCTCAAAAACATTCTCGGCAGGTGATAACGTATAGAATTTGCGTTTAACAAATTTTTATGTTGAAAATAAAGTAAAGAAGGACATTAATCTCTCAATGTTTTGTTAACGTAACCACAATCCATAAGGAAACCTTCAGGGCCTTGTCCAATTTTGATCACACATTTTATTAAGTCGCTACAAATACTATCCTACTATTAGACTTCAGACTAGAATGTGGTTGATACCGAATATACCTTCCAGGTTATTCAGTTGCAGTTGTGCTCTTACGTCTATTGGATCTCGCAAGATAGTATGCACTTGATTCCCCAAGCTGATGTCCTTTACAGGCTTAGGAGTTGCTTCATAGACCTTTGTGAAGATAAGCGCTACCTTGCCTCTAAGATGACGCATAACAGTGAATTCATTTAGGTACGATCCAAGTTAACACGAATCTCCCAATGATCGAAATAGAGGTTACACGCATGCATACAACGCCTAAATCGACTCTACCTCAAAAGTGTTGATGTTAACTCTGTGTTTAGATCGAAACACATTTGGAACTTCTAGGGCTTACTCGAATTATCAATGTTGCACGAAGTTTCTATCACAATCTTGTAATTAGATTGATCGTTCTTGAATGTTCTTATAGCAGAAGGGAAGGACCTTAAAATAAACAAGAACTAAATCAGTCAACCAAGCTTGCAGAGTGGATTTCATCAAATAAAAGATAAATTGACATGTGCTTCACTAGATGAAGTCTTAATATGGTCGTCGACTAATCGTTCAAAAGGAACTAAGTCCTTAGAGAACAACTCCTTAAGCAACTGGGTACACATTTAAAAGTTTATGTTGCAAGGAGTCCTCTATTTAAAGCACTCAACTAGGCCAGGTTGCTTAACATTAAAGCAACTATTACTTAGGCTTCAATCAAGTTCGTGAACGTGTGACACATGTCTATCTTTGATTTGTCATCAAGTAATCCTAGAGTTCTCTCCAATGTCGGAAATCGTAGTAGTTTAATTACCAACCAATCACACAAAGTTTGATTAATTTTAGAATTTAGTTTCGACACAATTAGAAGAAAAATAACAGACTTTTTCACACAAGCATGGTTCAAGTAGGAATTCCATGCATGAGAAGTTTGCCTCAATGACACATAAGAAGGTAATGGCACACCACATGCCAATACAAATCATGGCCAGATTGCACGAGCATCTCGCGTACTGAAATTTAGGTTCGCGAACTATTAGTGTGTTTTGGAGTTCAGAAGTCTCTAAAATGTCAGCAGTTCGCGAACTGGAAAACTGGGTTTGCGAACCGTTAACTCTTTATTGTTCTCTCATAATACTGCTCTTCCTGCACTTATACTTGTGTTATCTCTCTCATTTCTTGGTTGTATGTTGTCTAGTATATTTTAGTAATTACAATAAACTAGTACGAAAAACAAGGGATAATTTACCTTTTGGCCTATCAATTTACTAAACTTTTTTTTTTTTTTTGGTAATGAATTGGATATTCTTCCTGATACCAAAAAGAAAGAATTAAAACGTACAACTTATTTCCAGGATCTTTTACAAATGCGCTTAAGTGTTAATATTTTAGTTTATCATCTAGTTTTTTTAGTTCACGTTCTTAGAGGTTGAATTGACGCTTTCACACGTCATGAATGTGCCATTTTAACATCGTGCAAGGGTATTTTTCCAACCGAAAAACAATTAGAGACATTTTTTAGTTATTAATTGAGAGATCTGAAACATCTTTTTGTTGTGGGATGTTATTTCCCAGGAAAGCTCTAGAAAGCCATAAACACATAAATACAAGATGAGAGAAAGATAATGACTTGGGGCTACCAAAAATGGTAATGAAAAATATAGAGCTTGAATGCAAAGTAGATCGAAATAATATCAAAGGATAAATGAGATAAGTGAAAGACATAGATTTCACATTTGATATAACAGAGACAAAAGATATGCAAATTTTGCTAGTCAACAAGCAAATACCATATATGTAAGGGCATTGCTCGGTCAAAACCACTAGCGTTGGTATGTCAAGCTAGTTGTCAAGTTTAGATGTCAAAACATAATTCTTGATTTAGCCTAGTAGAGTTTAGATTTCGGAATTGGGATATAGACAAAGTACGTAGAGACCTTGAAGACGAAGACAGAGATTACCAAGAAGACATCATATATTCTTTATCGACAAAAAATTAGTAGGAATTGTGACATTATATTGAATTTATTTCATTCTACTTATTCTATCTTTCGAAATAGTTGATTATTTTTAGAGAGATACCGATTGAGATTGTCATCTTGCCTACATAACCATGAGTGTGTTGGTATAGTTTCCCGGTGTACTAAGTTACAAGATACATGAGATATATTGAATGCACTTTCCATTACAATGATTTGCTTGCAAGTCACGTGTAGGAGAATGGATGAATCTAAGGAGTACTAGAAGAGCAAAGTCCATGGATTATAGCTGAGGACGTCTACACGTGTAAGAACGAAAATTGACCCATCCCAAGTACTTCCACCGGATCCAGTTGAACCCTAATTTGGAAACAGGCATTTCGCGTACAGTGGCGCCGGATTTTCTTCCCGTGTCTCAAAACGTCAATTTGTACACGTACATATACGTGAACCTCTGATTCGATGTATTTGGCCTGGATTCCAAGTCCAGTCGGTTCGCGAGCCGTCCGGTGGTTATCTTCGGGATAATTATGCGGGTTTAGCAGATAACTCCTTATCTCTTAGTTGGACTAGATCCTTATCACGAGAATATCTTATGTGGTCCATCTAACGAATCTCAATGAGTCAATAAGATAAAGGTGTTATCATTTTCATTGGATCTCTATCTTGAAGTTGTTAAGAGCTAACAAACCACTTGGTAGATAAATGTTAAAAGATTTCCAAATGAGATTAACCTAGGGTTTTTTTATGTGCAAGCCAAGTAACATGCACTTTTTACACGTGCACTAGCTAACTTGTAGCACAAGTAATCTATTGCTTTATCTCAAAGCAACCTATCTTATTGAGAGCTATAAATAGAGGATTAAAGAACGAAAACCATCAAGCGTACGTGAAATTTCTCTGTGGAATTGATCGTAAACTCTTTGCACTTCGGTGTAAGATTGTTGTGGTAGTGATCCTCTATTAGGTAGCAGTTCCTCTGTGGGATTTACCTAACGACTATAAAGACTTCTCTTGAGAGTTGGGAAGCATAGGTAGGAGATATTTTCCTTTGTGGTATTTATTGGATTAACCTGTAACCTTGGTAACCTGATCATATTCTAGTCTATTCTACGATCCTTCTCTTCTGCAATAAGGCCATTGAAGAACTGATACGTTACATACATGGTTGTAACTGAGGCAACCTACGGTTGCACACGGTGTTGTAAGACCTAGTTAGCTTCGGTTGTGTAAGTCTCTTAAGTGATTCTTTTCACAGCTGAGGTAAAGACAAGTTGGGCAAAGGTTACTCGGTTTACTTGTCAGCCCCCACTTGTAAGTAGATTAACGTATAACCTTGAGAAATCCAAAGGAATTCACTTTCGTATGTTAAACTGAAGAGGACAGTTCGAAACATATAGTTGGTAATAAAGGTTGGAAAGCCAAAGTTATTAAGAAGCCTTTAACAACGGTTAAAGCAACTCATAGGCCTGTAAAGGACGTCATCTAGGGGAATCAAGTGCGTAGGATCTGTGGGGGATCTAGAGACGTAAGGAGTGCGACCGTGGCCAGTTCACTTGGAGGGTTGGAGTTGGTCTCTGCTACATGCTAGACCGAAGTCTTATACTCCCTCCGTTCCAATTTACTTGAGGGTTTTGGTTTTGATACACTTGCTTTTACACTTGCTACAAATAGTATTTTTTCACAAATTTTTTAATAAAATTAATGCATTTGAGTTTGGAAATGTAACATATAAGATATAATCCTTGGGTGTTGTTAAAAATATTGTGAAAACATACCAATTTTAGCAAGTGTAAAGCAAGTGTATCAAAACCAAAACCCTCAAATAAATTGGAACGGAGGTAGTAGTAAGCTAGCGTTTGTAGACATTTAGTATTGTGCGGTGTTCAATCTGGACGAGGTCCCGAGGTTTTTCTACTGGATTGTATTTTCCACGTTAAAAAAATCTCTGGTGTCTTGTGTGCTTTACTTTCCGCAATATATCTCTGATTATATAATTAAAACAAACACAAGTAGTACATTATTATAATCTGCAGTTAGTCCTCAATCATTTCGAGGGATGCGTCGGGATCGATCACTTGCGATCCAAATCAGGTTATCACAGATTTGGATATTGATTTTTGAGATCGTCCATATCTTACCAAAAGACTCACGAGCCTAAACATAAAGTTGGTTGTATTTCGGTACCCGTGCTTTTTCACCATAGAAGAAACAACGTCCTTAAAAGTGGGTAACGTATTAGGTTGAACCAAATCAGGGAGAAACATATAGTCAAATTTATCAACTTATTTTACTCTCAAACACTCGTAAGAGTATAGTAATACGAAAAAAGTTCATTTTAGAGGAAGTACATTATTTTTTGTTGTGGATTTGTTAGGTAACTGTGGGTGACATATTCCATATGTCTCCCTCAAGAGCGTAGAACCACTGCAGGAATACAGAAGGTCGCCCAGCAGCGGACCCCTAGGCGCAGGAACCATGTAACCGTAGGACAATCAGTCTTACGCATCCTCCGCTCCGCAGAAGTAGCCCAATGTAACCGACATATTTGTATGTAAACTTGTATAGCCTAGAGGTATTGGATCACCGAGGGGGTCTGTCCTCAGTGATCCCTATAAATAGGGATCCTCATCTCTTAAGGAAAAAGGTCGATTCAGGTCAGGTTGGATTCGATTAGGATCAAGTTGACTCTACTCCAGCTCTGTCCTGAGGGCTATTGGTGATGTTCTTTCCTAGCGCATAGACCCCCTTTAGAGGAGAAGTATCTTTTGATATAGTTTAGTACACATGGTATAAATAACTATGTTAGGGCATTGTCCGGTCAAACCCACTAACGTTGGTATGTCAAGCTGGTTGTCAATTTTAGGTGTCAAAACACAATTCTTGATTTAGTCCACTAGAGTTTAGATTTCAGAATTGGGATATAGACAAAGTAGTAGAGACCTTAAAGACGAAGACAACGAATATAAAGAAGACATCGAATATTCTTCATCGACAAAAGGTTAGTAGGAGTTATATATGACTTGTATGGAAATTCTTCTATTCTACTTATTCTATCTTTCGAAATAGTCGGCTACTTTAGTAGAGTTATAGCGATTGAGATTTTGTATTCTTGTCTACATAACCATGAGTTATGTTAGTATTTGTTCCCACAATACTAAGGTTACACGATGCATGAGATAGATTTGATACCTTTTCCAGTGCAATGGTTTGCTTGCAAATCACATGTAGGAAACAGATGAATCTAAAAGGAGTACTCTATAGCAGAGTCCAGTGGATTATAGATGAGGGTGTAATAACACGTCTAAGTACTGGCCCAGCCCAGAACTTCCAACGGATCCATTTAAACCCTAATCTGAGCGACGGCGGTTCACGAACCGGTTTGTGAACAGTGGCACCGAAAATTTCTTATGTGTCTTAAAACGTTGATATGTATACGACTATACGTACATGTACGTGAACATCAGATTCAATGAATTCGACAGGAATTCAGACGGACGATTCACGAACCGTCCACGTGGATATTCTTCTGGAATTTCATGCGGGTTAAACATCTGACTCTTCTCTTGGTTGGACTTGTGCTTATTAGAATATCTTCTGTGGTCCATCTAACGAATCTCGATGAGTCAATAAGATAAAGATTATCTCTGGTTTGTAACGGGTTCGTTTGTGTTCAAGCCAAGTAAGGGGTTCGTTTACACGGGCACTTGCTAACTTGTAGGTTAAGAAACTAGTTGGTTTATTCCTAAGAAACCTATCTTATTGAATGCTATAAATAGAGGGTTAAAGAACGAAAACCACAAGCATCAAGCATACGTGAAGTTTCTCTGTGGAATTGATCGTAAAATCTTTACACTTAGGTGTAAGCTTGTTGTGGTATAGTCATCCTCTATTAGGTAGCAGTTCCTCTGTGGGATTTACCTAACGACTATAAAGACTTCTCTTGAGAGTTGGGAAGCACAGGTAGGCGATAACGTACCTCTGTGGTTGTTATAAGATTAGCCTGTAACCTTGGTAACCTGATCACGTTTTTCTCTATTCTATGTGTTAGAGCATGGCTCGGTCAACCTCACTAAGTGTTGGTATGTCAAGCTTAGTTGTCAACTTTAGTGATCAAATCTCGACCACTAAACAACACACAATTAGGTGAAGTCATGAGAGAGTTAGCTTTAGGTTGTGGAAGATTTTATTAGGATTTAGAATCACTGCTTGAAGAGTTGAAGAAAGACTGAAGATCAAACGAAGACATACAGCTTCATCATTCAAGAGGTTAGTGAATCTAATGCGATTCCATTATCTTTTACACTTGTGCTACAAAAGACATAAACATAACTCTCTTCTTGAGCTTTACGTTATGACTTGATCACTCGTGATCAGTGTGTCTTAAGATAACTCCACTTTATCGTTTGCGGTATTTTTGTTGAAGTTATGGCGTTCCATATTGCTTAGAGCTTTCTTTTCTTCTCCGTCTCTAAGTTAATATAAAGGTTTTTCCTAAAACCTTTCGAGTTGGATATAGCAATGTGATGTTGTCTCGGTAGTACTACGAGATTTAATCCATCACAGTATTGTGTCTCTTCTTACCTTGTCTGGCTCTGTCGGATTGATTGCATATACTTGTATGAGCTAATGTAAGAGAGATCGTGACTCACACTTATGTTGTGTAGACTCGAAATACTGTTGTTCTGAGATTCGAATACTACGTCATGGTTTGGCTCTGAATATCGAAGTTCTGAATCATTCATTTGATTCTGTCTATGAACATCTCGTATGCCATATCTCACTTCTGGATTCCGAAACCATATTCGTGTAATCTCAACTTATGAATTTTTAATGTTCGAAACCTCAATGTAGGTTTTGGTAAAACTAAACGTTGATTTCGAAACCATAATTTGGTTTTCGTATTCATAAGCTATTGGTCCGAAACTAAATATTGTGACCAATGAGATAACACAGATTTGTAACAATGTTTACTGGCTAACATTGACTTGAGAATTGAGGCTAATGTGTCTTGACCATGTGAGTTCTAAAAGGTCAAAAAGACCCTGGGGTTTCCTAAAGGTTTATGTGAACCGGGAAATATATTCCTGTGCCTCGATGCTAAAAAGGTGTGATGCTGAAACGGTTCTCGACCACATGGACTCTCAAGTTCGACACCAAACATTTGTGAAGAATTTAATATGTGTTTCTTGTTTCGAAACCTTAACCAAGGTTTTGTTAAACAGAATCTAGATTTCGAAACCAAGCGTTAGGTTTCGCTATATGGAAACTTGATTTGGGAACCTTAATACGGTTCTGGTCATATAATGGACTTTAGGTTCCGAAACCTTAATTTGGTTTCTGCCAAAACAGAATGTACGTTTCGAAACCATAATATGGTTATCTCAGAATGCGTAACTTCGAAGTTCAAACTCTACCTTTTTGATTTGTGCTTCAACGGATTAATGAGTTTGATATTCTCAGTTTGAAGTTTGAATTCGTCCATCTTCAATGTACAACTAAAGTGAGATTGAGTCATCATCAGAAATATGGTTAGTCGCTTCAGATAAGTTGACACATGATTTCTGATCAATACTGTACGTGATTAAAATCTTCGTATGATTTTACTACTCGATCATATATTCATTTGATTATTCATTTGATGTTTTGATTTGAATTCTTGGATATCATTAACGTGACATCTATATTGGAATCAAGAATTCAAGACATTTAACATTTTGCTATTACTCGTGGAATCTCGCACCGTACTTCAATGGTATATCTATTTGCGTGATTCGGAATGTCTGTTAAACCTACGTGTTCACTTAAGCTTAACACACAAGGCTTGTCCACGTCTGTTATGATACGTTTATGCGGAATGTTGAACCACGTTGGACCATATCCCACTTCCACCTAGGTTCATATGGTTAGCCCAGTAATACCCAGGAAGTAATGTCGACATTGTTAAAGCTGATGCCGATATTTGGAAGTAATAATATCTAAGGAGATTTTCGAAACAAAAGGACACGTTTCGAAATGATCTCATTCCCAGGGAGCATATTTGGGAAGCGTTATATGTCGAATTAAAGAAATATCCAAATATACCTTATGAATATTATTCACTTTGATTGCTCTTGGCTAAACATCTTTTGAAAATATATTTTCTTTATGAATTATATTTTTCATAAATGTAAAATCCTAGAGTATTAGATCTCATTAAATGCTATGAGACTAGATGAGGAATTTCGGAATTAATATGTAAATGTGCTTTGTGGAATTTCCGAAATTAAGTTTGCCTCATTTCAAAGATAAGCCTTAGTCAATATAAATAGGAGTGGTTTCTCTCCTAAAAGATTTATTCCTCTACCAAGCTTATCTCCATAGCTTGTGTCTGCCGCTTTTCTTTTCAGTTACCCTCGGTCTAGACTTACGTGAAAGTCTTCTCTAGGGATCGAGAAGCCTAGAAGTACGTCTTACGGGAAACTAGTTTATGTTTACTAGTCTTCTTTGTATTGTACTTGTGTTCTGTTCTATCACGTCTATCAAACCTTGCGATCTTGTTTATTCTATGGTCCTTCTCTTCTGATATAAGGCCACTCAAGATCGTTGTGATAAGAACATACTCTTTATCTATTAACCTGGATTTGTCAGCAAGCCGCTTTCGGTTTGTGTGCCTAAACTATAGATATTGAGTGGAATCAAGATTGATGTTACTAGATTTGTTCTTTGCAGGTACACTGTTCTTCAAGGTCATATCATATCGTACTTGCTATAGTTATCTGCTTGATTCCAACTGGGACGACAAGGTTTCTCTTTCGGGAGTTTAGGTTTTGAAACCTTGATCGATATCTCGAGGTGTTTATTGCCTAAGTAAACTCAATATCCTCGCTCTTGGTGTAAAAGAACTTCAGTGAAATATCTGTTAAGTTACCAAGAATATCATCTAGCGATTTGACCTGCCGCTATTTGGTTGTTGTCCACTAACGTTGTAATAGTCCGATTGGAGGTCGGGTAGCGATAGTCCTCGCGACGGGCTGTGAGGCAACTCTTGCGTAAGACAGTAAAGGACGTCTGTTTGCATAAGGGAGTACATGTGCATGACCACCTTGATGTGGTTGGAGGCGTAGGAATACTGAGGGGAAATCTTTGTAATAGTCGTATTAGGGTCATATTGTCTGCATCAGCTAGTCCGAAGTCTGAGTGTAGGTGTGTTGGCGGATTAATTCTTAAGAGTAATCAAACTGGACCAGGTCCCGGGGGTTTTCTACGAGTTTGTAGTTTCCTCGTTAACAAAATCTTGTGTGTACTTTACTTTACTTCCGCGTTATATTTGATTTATCATTTATAATTAAAGTATCGTACTTGGTTGTTGACATGGCCTTTCGGATTCTTGTATTGACTCCCTCGTGTGAATCAATCAGATCTGAAGGAGATCTTGTTCTTGAGTTCTTGAGTACAAGAACCGTTCAAGGTTTGACTTATAGGTGGACTAAAATAAAAGATTGGTGGTGTACTCGGTACCCTTGTTGATACTAATTATCATATATCAAACACACATGTAACTTCGATATTGATGATGGTTATCGACTAGACGTTACTTTGGATCCTCGTCCCTGGTCGTATCCAATGAATGGAACAACGATCTTAAGGGCTCATCAGAAACTCTAAAATGATAAATAATCTTAAAAGCAAACTGAATTAGACGGATCCACAACGAAGTGTTTCATCTCCTTATTATTAAGACGTTTTCATGGTGCAAATACATATAGCTACAATATAAAACTTTCTGGTGATTATTAAGTTCGATTCAATA
>JAJJMA010259693.1:1242-14495 GCA_023529015.1 Papaver nudicaule | reverse complement strand
AAATCTGCAGGTATGGCGCTATCTCGCGAAACAGTTGGAAATGACATTCGACGCCTGCGCAGGGCGAGCTTTGTGTTATCCATAATGGTCGCCTATTTTGGGAAACTGTCGGATGACTCTTGTCTTGAATTTGCTAACATGAGCTCTTTGGTGGAAAGGGTAAGGCTGTCTGGGGATGAGCCTGATGAGATTACTTTGGAGCGCCTTCGAAGCTGTAGGGCGCGTCGGGTATTTTCTACCCTGAGTTTATATGATAGCTCTCGGGCGTTACGTGTGATAAATGCATCCTTGGCCCAAGCCTTTGTTTTGTTTCGTGCATTTAGGAGGCGAAGTATCTAGAATGGGTTTTGGTCAAAGGACTTGTCTTTTCGATTTCCGTGTAAATAATAAATGCACCTCGGAATTGTTTCTGGGGGGCGTATATATATAGATGTGTTTCATTTCATTTTTGTTTTACTCTGTTCTCTTTTGCTTATTGTGTGTTTCTCTCTCTCTTCTTCTCTTTGTTTTTGTGATTCATTTCAAAATGTCATTTCGATTACGCGGATATTTTGTATCCTTATCCTCGGCGCCGTCGATGTCTACCCCTTTGGACCTAGAGCTAGAAGTCGAGCGATTGGAATCAGTCAAGTTGGAGATGGAGATGATAGTTCTGCAGAGGCGAGCCCACTATGAGGCGTTTCAGACGCTTTGGAACGAGCACCATGCTGAGTGGGAAGCCGCTTGTGTTGCTGGCCATGCTCCTGGTGTTCAGTTCGGCTCGCATAATGAGGCTGGGCTTCGCAGACGAATGGATCGTACTCATGACCGTCGTACCAGCGCTCTTAGTGGCCTCTTAGAGGCTGAGCGCTTTGTCAAGGATATTGATGCTGAAATTGAGCGTTGTGAACGCGCCATAGCTGCTGGCGCGGTCATGCCATTAGTCTGAACCCTTTCCTGTTGTAGATGCCGTATGGCTTTTTCTCTAAATTTAATGCAGACGTTTCTTTATTTCGACACATGTCATTCATGCCCAGGGAAATCCTTCTTACATTAAATGTGCTAAGTTTTTGTTGATATAAAAGGGAGCCTTCCATTTATTTTTATTCTTCACCCATTTATCCTTTTCATCATTTCATTTTTTCCTTTCTCTCTTTTTTTTTGATCGGTCGTGATGGCATCTATGGATGGTTTGTGGGTATTAGCCCTTCCTGCTACCCCTGGCGCGTTAAAGCGTTCAGATCTGGAAAAAGAAGCGAAACGCTTACATAGTATCCTCTTGGACACTAGGCATTTACTTGAATCACATGAACGGAGGTGTGAAAGCATTCGTGTCGCTTTGTCGGAGCAATGCGAAACCATGGAACTGATTCGGCGTGCGGGCGCGGATTCGATATTACGAGGCAAGGCGCGCCACCGCTATAATGAGCTCGTGCAACAGCTTTCTAAAGAGGAGGAATACGCTGGGTATGCGCGGGATTCCGTTGATTTTGTCTCACGTCGTGTTGCTGAATGTGAAACCGAGCTAGCTGAGCTGACTAGAGCTTGATACATGTTGTAGTCGCCTACGAGGATGTTTTACCTCTTTATCTTAATTGATTTTCTTCATGATTGCTTTTTTGTCGTAGAAAGAAGAGGCGGGATTTATTCCGTACACCTTTGTTTGTGCTGACGATCTCTTATATTGTTAATGCTTTACTTCTTGTTTACGCGCCTTATGGGCTAAATCTCTTTGGGGCGCATTTTGAGCGGTCCTCCCAGTATGCATTGTTTATGTGCCTCGTGGGCTAGATATTTCTTACTGGTAGGGTGTATGTTAGGCAATCCTCACAGTATGTTTTGTTTATGTGCCTCGTGGGCTAAATCTCTTTTACTGGTAGGGCGCGTGTTAAGCGATCCTCCGAGTATGTTTTGTTTATGTGCCTCGTGGGCTAAATCTCTCTTGCTGGTAGGGCGCGTGTTAGGCGACCCTCCGAGCACATCCCGATAGTATGATAAATGGTGTTAGATTATTCAGTTGGTATAACGCCTGTCTTAGGGTGGCCGCGTATCAGGCGTTCCACCGAGCGTGTTCCAATAAACGTGTTGTATAATAACCATTGGTATAACGCCTGTCTTAGAGTGGCCGCGTATCAGGCGTAATACCACCGAGCGTGTTCCAATACAAAAGAAAGCGTTTTCGGTGCGCTTCCTGAGGCAGCGGGTTCGGGGCGCTCCTATCGGGTTTTCGGTGCCCAACCGACCAGGGTTCTCAGTGCCCTTCTCAAAAGTCGATTTTGTTATAAAAGGAGGCGTGCTTTGCGCTCCTGAAGTGATTGTGTTTATCATCCCCTTTGGGTTTTAGTGCTCGTAAATAATTGATCTTAAAAGAACAAGCATGTATTTCTCTTGCTTTTACATTAAAAAAAATAAATAAAGGAGTTATTAATAATATCCTCTGTCCCGACCCTCTTATGCATAATACAATTTGATCCACTTACCATTAATCGGGGTATCAATCTCCTTACCATTCATGTGGTTGAGATAGTAGTAGCCGCTCTCTGCAACTTTCCGCACGATATATGGTCCGCGCCAATTGGCTGCAAATTTCCCCGCTTTGGCTTTTCTTTGTACGTGCTTTGCGATTTTTAGTACGATATCCCCGACTTCAAAGGAGCGCGGTATCACCCTTTTGTTATAATGCCGCGCCTTGGTGGCTCTGTAAGCTTCAGCAAAGTTTTCTGCCCTTGCTCTTTTTTCAGCGAGCGCATCGAGATGTGCAATTCTGCCTACATTATCAGGTTCCGCGCGACTAGCCGCCGCTATTCTGGCTGAGGGCACCGCCACTTCTGCCGGTAGGATGGCATCCTCTCCATATACTAAGGAGTAAGGAGACACCCCTGTTGAACTTCGCCTGGAGATCCTATAGGCCCAAAGCGCCAGAGGTAATTGCTCATGCCAGCTTCTGTGATGGTCATGGACGGTTTTGCTCAGGATCCTAAGTAATGTCTTGTTGGTAGATTCCGCCAATCCGTTCCCTTGTGGGTAATACTCAGTCGACGCGTGTTGTTTGATGCAATATTTGGCCAATAAGTTTGCCACCTTTTGGTTGATAAATGAAGTACCATTGTCTGAGCGGATGATCATTGGTGCGCCGAAACGACAGATGATGTATTCCTTGATGAACGCGGCGATAGTTTCTCCTTCATAATTCCGCAGAGGCGCTGCCTCTACCCATTTAGTTGAGTACTCCGTAGCTGTAATTATGTACTTATGCCTCCCTGAAGATAGGGGGCTTATAGGACCAATCAGGTCCAAACCCCAGCTGTGAAAAGGCCACGGGGCCACTATACTGTGCAATCCCTTGTGTGGCGCTTGGATGACATTCCCGTGGAGTTGGCAAATCTCGCACTTCCTTACAAAATCTGCTGTGTCTGCCTCCATGGTTGGCCAGTAGTATCCACCATCGTGAACATGCATAAATAGTTTGCGCTTTCCTTGATGTTCCATTTCATGTGCTTTGGTCATCACTGTTCGCGCTTCTTCATTGCTTAAACACCTTAAGGCGTCATTGTTGAAACTCCGTCGGTACAATACCCCTTCGTTGATGAAGAAACGCGCTGCTTTCTTTTTTATCACCAAGGCTTCTACTTCATCCCCCGGGAGCGATCCGTTCTTTAGATAATTCAAGTACGGCTGCCTCCAGTCCAATTCTTCGACTGTGCAAATTTCCGACGGTTGTGGTGGTGATTGGCATTCCGCGCAATTGTTCTGCAAGGTCGCAGCTTGTGTTGCCATCTCGGGCCAGTAGTACCCTTTCCTTTGTATTCTTCTGTATAGCGGCACCACTCCTGAGTGCCCACAAGTTTCTCGATGGACTTTGTCCAAGATACCCATCGCTTCTTGACTCCCTATGCATCGTGCTAGAGCCCCGCCTGCCATTCGGTAGTATAGCAGTCCTTTGATGACCACGAAAGACTTCAACTTTTTAAACAATATTGACCTTTCTTCTTTTGTCTTGCCGAGCTCTCTCATGACTCCTTTCCTCCAGTCGTTTTCTTCTTCAAATTTCATCTCCCGTAGCCATGTGCTAGGCAGCTCTTGCCTATGCACTGTGATCGATCCTTCATCTTTGCCATTCAAATTGATTTTTGCCGCGAGCGTGGCCAAGGCATCTGCGTGTCTGTTCATGGCTCTTCCAGTGTGCCCTAGTTCTATCTGAATAAACTTGGCCATCTGCTCCTGTGCCTCTGCGCGGTAAGGCGCCAGTCGTTCTTCTTTGACTTGGAATTCTCCCCCCGCTTGACTCGTGACTAGTTTTGAGTCGCCATGTACGTGAAGGCGCTGAAGTTTCATCC
Organism: Papaver nudicaule; assembly: GCA_023529015.1. Lineage (NCBI taxonomy): Eukaryota > Viridiplantae > Streptophyta > Magnoliopsida > Ranunculales > Papaveraceae > Papaver > Papaver nudicaule. Next base: position 10,179 of record JAJJMA010259693.1, on the reverse strand, counting down.
GCTCCGCCAACTTGAGTCCTATCAAGAATGCCTCGTACTCAGCCGTATTGTTGCTACAAGCGAAATCCAGTTTGAAAGCGAACGATAGCAGCTCCGCTTCGGGCGTTTCGAATACAATGCCTGCTCCCCCATATGTTCCATATGACGATCCATCAAAATACATGTCCCACATGCTTTCTTCCTCTAGCTCTGCTACCTCCCCAGGGATGTCCTCGTGAATATCCGCCTCGTCGTTTCCTGGGAACGCGGCTAGCAGATCTGCGATTGCTTGACCCCTGACGCCTCGCGGCCTCTGGTAATGCAACCCGAATTCCGACAGTTGAAGGGACCATCGTGCAGTTCGCCCAGTTAGGTACGGACGTTCTGCTAGATAAACCATGGGGTTCGCCGCGGCAACCACCACCGTTTGGTGTGCTAACAGGTATGGTCTCAATTTTTGAGCCGCGTAGATGAGGGCCAGGCATGCTTGCTCTATGCGAGGGTACCTCACCTCGGCCTTCTTCAGTAAACGACTTACGTAATATATAGGAAAAAGTTGTTCGTTTCCCAAATCCTGTGCAAGTAGCGCTCCTATCGCTTCGTTTGTGTATGCTAGGTAGAGATGTAGCCGTTCGCCTGGTATTGGCGGTCGGAGAACTCGTGAGCAAGTTAGGCATCGCTTGATGTTATCGAAAGCGACCCGTTGAACATCCCCCCATTGAAACGTAGATCCTTTCTTCAGGAGTGGGGTGAAAGCGGCCATCATCTGGGCGAGACCTGGTATGAATCGCCTGATATATGATATTTTTCCTAGAAAGCTCTGCAGTTCTTGTATGTTGGAAGGGCTGTCCATACTAAGGATCGCTTGTGCCTTTCCTGGGTCCACCCGGATCCCCGTGCTGGTAACGACGAAACCCAAGAACTTGCCCGACGTAACCCCAAAAGCGCATTTTAAAGGGTTCATCTTAAGCTTATACTGTCTGCAGCGCTCAAAAACCATTCGCAGATGGTCGATATGGTCTTCCCTCTTTCGGGATTTAACCACGATGTCGTCGACATACACCTCTACTTGTCTGTGGATTAAGTCATGAAAGATTGAAACCATGGCGCGTTGGTATGTGGCCCCCGCGTTCTTTAAACCGAAAGGCATCACCACGTAGTAAAAACATCCAAATGGTGTCTGGAACGCTGTCTTGTGTGCATCCACAGTGTTCATTCTAATCTGATTGTAACCACTATACCCGTCCATAAACGAAAACATCTGATGGTTACTAGTCGCGTCTACTAGCATATCGATATTTGGCACGGGAAACTCGTCTTTCGGGCAGGCTCTGTTCAAATCTCTGTAGTCCACGCAGCAACGAATCTTTCCATTTTTCTTTACCACCGGCACAATGTTAGCTAGCCACGGCGCGTTTTTTATTGGTTTGATGAATTTTGCTTCCGCTAGACGCTCAATCTCCTCCTTTATCGCTAACGCCACATCTTTGTGAAATACGCGGCTTCTTTGTTGTACAGGGCGCGCATAGGGTAGAACATCAAGAGAGTGCGAGACCAATTCTGCATCCAATCCTGGCATCTCGCTGTATGTGTAGGCGAAGACATCCCTATATTCTTTTAACAGCTCAATCATTTTTCTCCTTTCTTCCTTCCCAAGTGACGCGCTGATTTTAATCAACTTTTCCTCCTTATCGCCGATATTAACTTCTTCTATTTCGTCCAAAGATGGTATCTCTGTAGGCTCTTCTACTGGTAATGACTCCGTTGTTACTTCCTCTTCCTTATTAGGAGATGATGTCATCCGGCTTGTGGATGCTTCACACAATTGCTCGGATGGCAACACCTCCGCTGATTGCTATAATCTGTAGATGTACCCTCCGTCTTGAGTGGTGAAACGATGGAAACGAGGCTCTGGTCCTATCTTCGATTTCTTAACCCCTGCCGGCGCCACCAATCTTTCAGCGCTAAACACAGACGCTTTTTCTTCAACCTTCCTTTTTTCTTTGGGCATCCCCAGACGAGCGGGATCAAAGACTGAGATTTTGCTGTCCTCTTCCCACTTTGGTAGAGGAATTGTTCGAGACAAACCTATTACAGCCGCTCCTTCCTGTCCTGTTGGTTGATAAAAGACCGCTTCCGCCATGTATGCTTCCTCGGGCCCAAAAGGGTTACTTGTGGCTGGCACCCTGTATTCTCTTCCGCCGATACTGGTCTTGATGCATTGGTGATAGGTAGACGCCACAACATGATGGTCGCGTATCCATCCGCGCCCTAGAAGCAAGTGAAACGAAGTGTGATCGTCTAACACATGGAAAGGCACTGATGCTTTAATCGGCCCAATGGTCATCACGAGGCATATCACCCCAATTGATTCTTGAGTGTGCCCTCCAAAACCGCGTACAACTGTTTTCCGTTCTCTGATCTCCTCCCTCGGTATCCCCAGTAAATCCAAGGTGTGCACCGAAACAAGGTTTAGTGATGCCCCTCCATCGATGAATACTCTCCTCAGCTGCTGCTTGTTAACCGTTGCGGTGAGGTACAAGGGACGTAAGTGTTCCCCTGGGATGCATATATCGCTGTCATCAAAGGTGATCCTTCCTCTTGATAGCGCCTGGTGACCCGCTGCTATGGCGGCGATTGCCTGGGATGCCTCCCTGACTTGGTCTTCACTGAAGCCAAGGGAGTCGAAGAATTGTTGCGCGATGATGGTCTTGGAGAACTGAAAAGCAACAGCGTGTGTCCCCTCGAAGCCTTGTTGCTCACTGGACAGCTCGCATGCCTCTCCCTTGGAATCCTCCCATGCTGCCCATCCCTCGTCTCTAGGGTCATGGGATATCATCATGGCGTGATGTTTGGGCAATGGATCTTTGTCAATTTGTTGTCGCCCGAGGTCTATCTCTCCGGCTCTCTCTTTTCTCCAAAATGCATTTCGCACACCATAACAGCTGAGGGTCGAGTGATTTACCCTTCTATGATAATGACAGTATCGTTCATGCGCTCTGTTTACGGTATTTATATCCACGACAGCGGGCGGCAAATTGATTTCACCGTTAGCGGCCCATTGATCGATAAGGTTTTCAATTTGCTCCTTGGTGCAAGGTATGGGCGCTGGGATAGGACGCTGAGAATTATTTCCTCCTCGTGTCCCTTGTGGCACGGCGCCTTGATATGGCTGGAAGGGCGCTTGTCGCTTATTTCCCGGAGCAGGTCCACCGCTAGTAACAGCCGCACTTAACGAGTTAACGGAATTGTACCATGGTTGCTCCATCTTCGCCTGTTGAAAGATTCCGAGGCAATCTGATAGTCGTGCGGTAGCCTCCTCTAACTCCACGAAAGTTTGGAATTGAAAGTTAGATAAGGCGAAACGCAGGGTGGCCGTCATCTTTCCCACGCAAATCTCGACCAGTCTGTCCTCTGGTACCTCTTCACTTAATTGGAGCGCGTGACTCCGGAACCTCGTGATGTACTTCAAAGGATCTTCATCAATCCCCATCGTCGTTCGTGCTAAGTCGACCGATGTCACCCGCCTTTTTGCAGAGAAAAACTTCTTGAGAAACAGACGCGCCATTTCCTCCCATGTCGCTATGCTTCCTGGTTTTAGGTTGTCGTACCATGTGTATGCAACATCAGATAGTGATTTCGAGAATTCTTTCAAGCATAGATTTCCATCTTTTGCATGCTGGTTCATTGCTGAAAGGAAGCGGCTCAAGTGCTCTCGCGCATTTCCTTGCCCCGTGTATACTTTGAACTTAGGTGATGTATAATCGCGCGGGAACTTGTAAGTAACTACTTCTCTCGTATAAGGGGGGTCTAGGGAACTGTACCCGTGATCTTGTTTCGCTACTCGATAATGCTCCTCGATGTACCTAGCTAGGTCTTCCTCCGAGATCCTCCCAGTTAGCGCGTTACAACCTTCCTCCTCTTGTTGAAAGCTTCTTGTGGGCGCGAGTTTTCCTTTTCCGGCAGTTATTCCGGCAAATTCTGGCTCTCCAATAATTCCGGCAGCCGGTCCGGCATCTTTTTGTGTAGACGCGCCCTCCTTCTGCTTAATTAATGACATCAATTGCTGTTGCTTCTTAGCCTGAGTGGCGAATTCTTGCCGCATCTCCTCGAGGCTCGTGTCTCTTGTGTTGTTGTCAACGAATGGCGCAATTTCTTCACCCTCCTGAGTCGGCTCCACTGGTACATCCATGGCCCCTACCGATACCTTTTCAATCCTTTGCGTGTCGTCCGTGTCACTATCCGCCGGTTCGTGCTCGATTAGAACGAAATCCTCGCTTGGAAGGGGGACTCGCTCTGCTTTCCTTTGGGGAGCGCTCATTGCTTCTAGCGCTGATTGCCTTCCGCTGGACTCGAAACCGGTCTCCGCCTGTGGTCGCCAAATGTGAATAGGGTAAGATTGACAATCCGATCCGAGTCTCAGAGGTAGCACCGATCTAACTCATTTCTCTCTCTTTCTCCCTTGTAGTGTGTAGTCTTATCTTTCTCTCTCCAAAAGTCCTCCTTTGTAATCTCTTTAGAGTCCTATTTATAGAGAATCCCTTTTACCCTTGGGTGACCATATGCCCTTTTAACCACTTATTAACACAATTGCCATTCCTTATCTCTTGATTACTCAAAAGGTCCAGACCCAAGCCCAACTAGATAGACCTAAACTAGTATGTATCAAGCCCATTGGGTATTAATAGACTTGGGTCATCCACATTAGTCCCCTGACGGTTCGGGCGGGCAGAACATGCCGGGTCGACCGTCACCCATGGATACCCAAGTCCCTTAGCCGTCGCCCACGCTGATTTCTGTAACTGCCGAAATAGTGGCCTACGTGGCAGCGCACGTTTCAGGTCTGTTGAGGTCGTGGCCTATGTGGCAAGCGGTTACACTTTTTCTTCCCTGTATAAATACTCTTTCACCTTTCCTCTTTCTCGGCCATCTTTCCTTAGTCAAAAAATCTCTTCCTTATCTTCCTTTGTTAACATGAGTGATCATAACGAGCCGTCGCAAGACGACGAGCACCCTCCTAACCATGAAGACGAGGTCGGTCTCGAAACCGCGCCAGAAGGTCAAGGCGCTCCGAACCTTGATCCCAATGTCTTTCCCCCTCCTGATCGGAAAGACGGTTTATTCTCTCACACTCTGTTCAACAGAAGCGTTTCTCTTCAGAGCGCTTTTGTTCCTTTCAAGGGCGACTATCCAAATGATTTCTTCAACCAGCGTCTTCTGAACCGCCTAAAGCCACATCTACCTGCCGATCCGAAATGGCTGTTGACACCAGATCATGCCGACTGGTCGTTCCCACCTTATGAGCAGATTCCTCGTCTAGCTATAAATCGTGGCGACTACGCGCTTCCCAACATAGTTTATAAATCTTCCGCGAAGCCTCAGGGAGGTTGGTCCTCGTGGGTCGACTTTATCGTAAGCCAGGAGTCTTACTCGCGTATACTAGAAAAGATCGGCGTTCTTGACGCCATCAAAGCATCCAAATGCCGCTTTTGCAATCGTAGTAATCTTGACCTGAACAAATTGGTTACGCGCTGGATCTCCCTGTTTCACACTTTTCTTTTCGCTTGGGGAGAGACAACCATCACCCTCGAAGACGTGGTTGCTTTCACTCTGCTGCCCGTTCATGGTACTTGTTATTGGCATCAGTCCGCTGTTGCAAAATGTATGCGTGAGGACGATTGGGATCTAGTGTCTGTCCTGAAAAAATCTAAGGAACTCGCGAGAGACGTCCCAGTTGAGGAGGTAGGGGACACCCCTGCGAAAGGTAAAGAGCCCGAAGGCGCCCCGGATGATGATGAGGAACATGAAGGCGCTCATGGTACGTATATTCTTTTGAACTTGTTAAGTGTTCTTATTCCGCACTGCTGATCTTCTCTTCATACTTTTAAAGGTGAGGGTGATGGTGAAGCGACGACTTCGAGCAAATCAAAGAGGAGGCGCTCTTCTTACCCGTTATTCGTGAAATACTGGGCGCCGAAGAAGGTGGAGGGTCGTTTCAAGTGTCCTGATTATGGCGAGGGTTCAGAGAGAGTGCAGCTAGCAGCATTTCTCCTCTTTTGGCTAAGTCATGATGTCTTTGAATTTAGCCCTGGGGACACAATCAAGGAAGAACTTATGCCTATGGCCGTTTTGATGTCGCGCGGCATATCCTTCCCTCTGGCCCCTATGTTTCTGGGTGGACTTTACCGCCATTTAGATCTCCTTGTGATCGATATCCAGAGAGCCGCCAATGTGCATACGGTCGAGACTTTCGTTCCCGCCAATTTCCTTCAGATGTGGTCCTGGGATCGATTCCCAGGTTTTAGCCCATCGGCGCCGGACATTACCCTTCAGGGCGTCGAGGAACGAGTCGACGAAAATGGCGAAACTTATCAGGAGTCCATGGAGTATTCTTACCCTCGTGCTCGTCTTTTCAAACGGAAGTCGCCTAAGACCCATGACAGCATCTCCCATCATATGGATATCGAGGCCAAGTTTTGTTTTTCACCATACACTGATGGTCGCGTCGGGCCCATTCCTTACGCTTTTTACTCGGATGAAGAAGAAATTCTTGACTCTCGAAGGATAAAACATGGGGGTGAGGTGGACTTCGTTTTGTCCGTTACTTCTAGCTATCTTCCTGGATTTTATGGAGGCGCGTTTACCCTCGAGGCTTATAACTTCGATCGGGTTGTTCGCCAAGCAGGTTTTGACCAAGGGGCCCCTCCGCCGCCTTTACCTATTCTTGTTATAAACGATGCCTCAATTGAGGTTTATTACGATAGGTTCATTTACTCCGAGGGAGGCGCGCTTCGCTGTCGTCCACCCCCTTTTACCATTCGTTATCCACAGCCTACTCGAGAAACTGTGTGTGTTTCGGCTGACTGGTACTACTACTGGGAGGAGCTTTTAACCCGTGTGATGAATTTTTTGGTTACTTCCCCCGTTGTCTATCCCGCGCCTGATAAAGATGAACTTTGCGCCATGCACAACTCTGGTCGGTTTGTGCTTGAGAAGAGTATAGCGGAGCCTTTTAAGTTGGCTCCTGGGAATAAGGGTCGGGCTCGGATTTCCTCCAAGACAGCTTGGGGTCCTTTTCCTCTAGATCCCGATATGGTTACGAAGCTCAAATCCAGGAAGAGGGTTCCCCATTCCTCCCCAAAAGCTGCTGGCGGACAAGGACGATCGCGGACGATTCAAGTCCCCAAACCATCTCCTTCAGCGCCAGGTGCTGTGCTAGGAGGAGGAGATTTGGTAAGTTACCATTCCCTTAGCACATTGATTAAAAAAAATTTTTTTTTTTACGCATGCGAGTGTCTTTCAGATGCTTTGTTTACTTAAGTTTCTGCTTGCCCGTAGCCTGTTGGCGCTCATGATCCAGGACCGCGTAAGCGGCCTTTGGAAGAGTGGCTCGACATGCCCGAGTGCGATTGGCGTGAGAGAGCCTTGATTAACAAACGGAACTGGGAGGCGGGTGTAGTCCCCATTCCTCGATGCATATCCTCCCCTTCTAACAAGTCTTGTGCAAAACAGGCGCGTCTATCGACCTCTTCAAAAAGGAAACGTGCTGCGTCCGTGCAAAACCCAGCTCATTCGAGCAACCCTGAGTTTGTTCGGGAATTTAATCGTCGTAATCGTAGCGCCGGTCCTAAACCAGCCGACGTTATGGATATAACGCGTACGCAACCTTTGGTCTGTACTGTCAGGCGTGGTCATGCTAAGTCCTTGGATTCTCCCACTGCTATTTTGGAATCTTTCAGTTCGTCATTGTCAGGGAAAGGTCATCCAGTGGGCCCGTCCTCTCCTAATTTTGTACCATCTGATCCAGGTATGCATTAAATTTCTACACGTGGGGCGCATTTACTCCCTTTCTTTAAGCAAGAGGAAGAAAAATGACTTTTTCCCTATATAAAGGCTCTAGTATCTGTTCCATTTTCTCTGCGAACTAAGAGAGTTTGAACTGGTGTGTATATATATTTTTGCTTCTAGATTCCTTCGACGGGAATTACTCGGACGAGCAAGCAGAAGATACAGACGCTGACGAGGAGGCAACCTCGGTGCCTATTGAGCAGGTGAGTCATGCTTAGCTTACTTTAAACGTATCTTGCGTCACTCCCCCTCTTTTTTTTTTAGAAAACCTTACTATTGTTCTTGCATGATTTTGGTAGGAGGCGGATATGGCAAAACGTCCAATCAAAGAGACTGACAGCGCGAGTAGTGAGAAACGTTTGAGGAACTCTTTGCCTCAAAGAAATGATAAGATTGTCAATCGTCCTTCCGCTTCGGCGGTGTTAAGCTCGCCTGTCGTTACTTCCAATCGTTCTCCAGTTGTCAACGCGCCCCGCTCTTCCTCTGTTAAGGCAAGCCGTGATGCTGCTAATTTGCCCTTATTTGAACGAGCCTTTGATCGGTCAGAAATTGGCTTTGAAGACGAGGCTTTTGAGCTCGTTCAAGGTTTTTGGGTTCCCTCAGTGTACGCGAGTACTTACACTAGGATCCTAAAGCGCCATGGTCATATAATGACTTCAAACATGGCGGTCAGTCTTGGCGCGGCAGCGCAGGTGAAGATGGTCCATGATTTACTGGTTGCGGCCGCTGGTCTGTATGATGCTGCTCGGGATCCTCCTTCTGACAACCAGATGATGAAATGGGAGGCGGATCTTTCTATTGCAGAATTTATGCAGCTCAACGTTGCTTGGCTTCGAGAGCTATTGAAGAAGGCGAAAATTAAACCTGACCCCAGGGTCTCGAAGTTGTCTGTTAGGATTGAGGAGCTGACTCGGGAAAAGGAGCGGTTAACTACTGAGGTGAACACCAAAACCATGGAACGGCAGAAGATCGCCCAGGAGTTCAGTAGTGTTACCAGTGCTCTTGGCGAGTTAGAGCAGGAGGCCGCGCGGGTGGATCAGGAGTTGAAAGTGAAGCAGAAGGAGTTGGCTGATCTAGAGGCTGAATCATGAATTCTTTCCTTCCCCCCCC
>JAJJMA010259691.1:25367-36743 GCA_023529015.1 Papaver nudicaule | reverse complement strand
TTGGGTGTATTGGTAAAATCTCTACTTTGGAGATTTTACCAACTACAGTCATGGGCAGTGTATGCCAGTAGCATGAAGTTCAAGTGTTCAACCCTCACATTTCAGATCCACTGGTGCTAGCATTACATCTGACAGGCCCCAAAAACTCTGCAAAAAAGAAGAAGAAGTAATAGTAATAAGTATCAGCAATAACTAGTAGTGAATTGGTAACAAAGAGATAAAATTGGAAACCAAAACAAATTACATTACCTTCTTCAATTTCAGCACTGTCTTCTGGTATGAATTCAGATAAAAGATCAAGCTGGATGGGTTTTCTCAAAAAGCTTTATGTACAAAGCAAAGCTTCAACTGTTCTTTTAGATAAAGAGCTTCTACGAGGACTGAGCACACGCTTTCCAGTGCTAAATGCACTTTCAGAGAGGCAACTGATGAAACAGGAATGACAAGTATGTCCTTTGCCATCTGTGCAAGTATCTTATACTTGCCACTGCTGTTCTTCCACCAATCCAGAATGTCAAAATCAGCCTCCTCATCTTCAACTACTCCTTCTTTTCCTTCATCATCACTCTCATTGCCAACCACCTTTTCAATCAAATACCTATCCAACTAAGTCTTGCCCACATCAGCTGAATGGTTGCTCTTATGCCTTTTCTTCTTTGACATCAAATTGGCATACACAGTTGACCCATTAGTACCCTTGCTAGATGTTGATTGTTGGCTCTGCAATGAAGAACTTGAAGTTGAACCTTCCTCATTCTGCATTGAATGCATACTCTTATACTCTTCAAATAGTATCTTGAAACCATACTTCACTTTCCTCATGACTGTATCAACCTTGGCAAAATCTCTTTCATACATACACTGAAGAGTAAACTCTAATCCTTTCTCCTTCTCTCTTGGATCCAACAACATGACAAAGAACACAATAAGATTCATGTCTGCCTACTCATTCCAATACTTGTTGTACTTCTTAAACATCATGGCACACATAGTTTAAATAAAAGGATCTTCATCCACATTATTTCTAAACTCAACTAGTTGTTCATGAATCATAACTAATTCCCACAAGAAAGCATGAGTTTTCACCTGAGTAGAAGCAGAAAATTTGACTGTGGCGTCGAAGAATATTTTTAAACACTTCACAAGCCCTCCGGCAAAGGACCAATCTTCCCAATAAGGAGCATGTTTCTTAGGTATATCCTTCTTCTTATGTTTCTTCATCTTGACAACAATCTCATCATCATCTTCTTCTTCAGCAGGGAACTCAAGATCAAACTCAGACTCAACAGGTAAATCCTTGCCAGTTAGTTCAGTTGGGAAAATAAACAAGCTTTTGTATTCCCTATCAAGCCTTTCTAACATAGCAAAAGCCTTTTCATACTTCATTGCAGCCTCTAACATGCAATAAGTGCTATTCCATCTTGTTTTTACATCTAAGATCAAACAACTCTTGCTATCAATTCTAGCTAATTCTGCAGCCTTTCTAAACTTAACCAACCTAGAAGGAGATGTTTTGACATACTTAACCACTGACCTGATCCTGCATATGGATTTGTTGTAGATCCTTACTGCATCTCTTACAACCAGTGCAAGAATATGAGCTGCACACCTTACCTAATAAGAAAGAAAAAACATAAATCATTAGCTCTCATTATAATACAAGAACACAAGAACATCTCAACAAAAAAACATAAAGATATTAGCTCTTACATGCAAATATTTTGCTCTCTCTTCTGCCTTTGTCCACACAGCAACACAAGAACTCAAATAGTCAATTGCTAGTGTGTTAGCACTAGCATTATCCAGTGTTACAGTTAACACATCTTGAAGACCCCAATCTACCAAGCAAGACTCCAACATCAAACCAATATCAGTACCTTTATGACTATTAACCTCACAGAACATGAGTATCCTCTTTTGCAATATCCATCTTTGATCAATGAAATGCACAGTTACACAGATGTAATTGAATTTATTTGGTGATGTCCAAGTATCTGTTGTCAAAGAGACCCTCTGTTTGCTTGCTTTAAATTAATTTTTCAACTTCAATTTATCTTCACGATACACTTCCATCAAACCTCTGTATCCTGTCATTCTACTTGGAACCTTGAACCTTGGCTTTAAAACATGCATCAGTCTCCTAAAACCTTCACCCTCAACTGCAAGGACATTTCATCAATAATTATAAACTCAATAACAGCTCTTCTGCACCTTGCATGACTATAGCTAGCTGCCATTAACCTACCATCATCTCCAGTGTTTGGAGGTTGATATGATAGAGTCTGTTGGCCCTTAGGTTTTGGCTTGTCAAGATTCTTGGGGCATCTTCTCTAGTGCTTCCACAACCCATATGTTCCATTTACATAAGTTTTAGCCTTCAAGACCTTATGACAGAATTTACATTCTGCTTCACCTAAATTGAGCCTAACAAAATACTGCCATACATCAGATGTCACCCTCCCTGCTCTCACACCATTAATAGGAGATGCTGCATCTGGAGCTGGAGCTGCTGCATCTACTTTTGCTGCATATTCAACTACTGGTGCTGCAGCTACTGGTGCTGCAATTGGCTGGAATGGTTGGATAGAGGATCCAACCTGAGTCTGTGTAGCCCCTCTAGGTGCACTTGTAGCTTGATCACTTGATGTATATGTATCCATCACTGACAACATCCAACAAGAATAGATGTCCATATAAAACATCAAATGACATCAATAACCACAACTAAGAACAATACTTACTTTATTATACATACACCATTCAATAAATCAAACTAATTGAAACAAAATTAAACAAAAATAAAAACCCTAGTTCCCAAATTCAATATCCAGATTCCTCACATATCAAACAAACACAATCCTTAAATCAAGTTTCAAGAAATGTATACCTTAATGGCTTAATCCAGTTTCCGCTGATTTTCCTTCTTACAACAATATAAATGCAAATTCCCAAACCCTAAAAAATCAGGGAAAATTAATATTAGGTTAAAATTCAGCAATAATACTAATACTTATTACAACAATATACAATCGAATTAATTCAACAATAAATTGAAATAGTTCTTAGTTTCTTACCTTCTCAACTCAACTGATTAGAAATATGGCTGATCTGGAAATCGAAGAAGAAGAAGAAGAAGAAGAAGAAGAAGAAGAAGAGAGAGAGCTATCTAGATGGAGAACAACTGAAACCCTTCACCGCTTCACGCCATTAGAGTCTCAGACTCTCTTTTTTGTTCGTAGGCTGCTGAAAAAAAAAGAAGAAAAACAACTGATGAAAATGACCAAAGATTTTTCGTTTATATAGTGTTAAAAATGACCTAAGATGAACGACTAATATACTAGTTGGGGTTTTAAATCTAAGGGTATATATTACTCGGTACAAACGGGACGGTAACGGTCGGGAACAGACCAGGAACCGGTACTTGTAACCAAGATATATCGGTTCTAAAAATCAGAACAGGTACCTTACTCAATACCCTCGGGACGGTTCTTTTGGGTACGGTCCTTCGGTACAGAACGGTTCTTGTGCATGCTTAGTCATAATCCAATGTTGAAGACATATAGATTGATGTACTCGATTCTACTGAAGTAGTTGATGACACAGACAACTTAGAGATTTTTTAACACACCACCAAGTCTACAAACTCATAATAACTCTACATTTCTGATAGGCAGCAAAACCAAAATCTTAAGTTCTCGAAGTACGAAGACTCCCTTGGAGCTCATGCCAAGGTATAAACACACATAGTAGTCATCTTGGATATATTAGCTCTCCTCTATGATCCAAGAACCCTTTAAATGTTATTTACTTACAAAGTATTGAACACACTGAATTACGCATTTGTTAAAGTATGACACCTAACCAGTTAGAAGCAAACAAAATTAATACGTTGTGATTTTAAGCTTGATATTTGTTGATCTAAAGCTTATAGAAAAATCATCACATAACAGGATGGTTACAATCACCAACAATGCCAAACATCCATACCATCGAAAGTCATTCCATATTACCTTAAACAAACTATAACTAAAATATTGGTTTAATTGGCCTGTAAAGCAAAGAAGCAAATCATGGTACTCTGAAGGGATTCTGTACAGAGTTTCCTCCTTTGAAATCAGCTCATCATTCAAAACCCCTCCCAATAAAAGAAGAAGCATTTTGCGTGGTGTGTACAGTATGATAATATGACAACAAGAATTTAATTCAAGGCTCACTTAATGGCAAGGGAAGATTCTAACGTTCGTTCATGATTCTACAACAACGCATTAATTGCAAACCCAAGAATTCAGGTGCAGCTATGAACTAGAAGAGTCATGAGTTATGCAACATGGAAAGAGTAACCGTACATTAAGCCATGATTTATGAAATATAAGTGCATACTGCCTTTGTAAGAATTATCCAGCTTGGATCTGTAACTATTCTCCTAGAAGACTCACTTTCATATATGTTTTACCTCTATACTTTAGATCGGTAGCTACTCTTAAGCGGTAAGCATCTCATGCCTCATAGGATTTCAGGTAGATTTAAATACCTGCAAAGAAAAGGAAGAAGAAGAAAGAAGGTTGAGATACGTGCTCAATGTACGGTCATATTTAGAATAATATAACTCTGAAATGGTCTGGATAAAGAGAGAATGTGTTACCTGATTAATGTGCTGCTTAAGAATTCTTAGAAGAGTATAAGACGGCTTCGTCTCATCCTTCCTAAGAAGCTTTTCCAGCTTTCTGGGAATAACCACTCCATACCCGAACCTTGTGCTAGTTGCGGTGAGTTCCTGAAGCAAGTTGTTGCATTCATCTACGAGCTCGGTGCTTGTTTTCTTCTTAGAGGAGCCCAATCCCCTGTACATCGCTTTCTTCGTCTCCATGAGACCGTCATGAGATAATTTTCTTTCACCCGCCATACCAAATCCTGCATTCTTTGAAACACGGTAAAAAATATTTTACAACATGCCTTGTGAATAGTAGGAATCATAATAAGTGCTATAAAATTCATACCAAACTCGTGTAGCATCACCATATATGTATATACACACAACTGATTCAGAGGATAATGTTGGGTGACCATAAGAGGAAATATGAGGAAATCAGACACTACGCATTAATGTTGTACATATATAATAATTATGCAACTTAACTGCTTAGGCTTGTCTGGCCCAGCTTTAGGTAAAAGAAGATGAAGAAACTGGGGTATAAGACACTAGCTAAAGGATGATGTTTGTTGCAACCAACATGGGATACAATCACCCATATAACATTCATTTTAACATCACCTGCAAGAGCATGCAAAAGCTACCTTCACAAACATCTATTGTTGCATTTCCATGACAAATACTATAAACGGTGAGAACTTAACATATGATGAGCTACCTCTCGACCTATAAACACAATAATGCAGACCAAAATGAGACCGTAAGTTCACGGAGAAGGTGCAATCCTAGTGTCAGATTTTCGAAGGACCAAAGCTGCCCAAATCTTTGAGAGGCTATTGCTACACTAAAGTACTCCATTATTAAGGTGGCACATACAACAGAGACATCGATAATATGAGGGCAAACCACAAGCGGATATATGCCGGTCGAGATTAATCTACAGTAAAACTTCGATAAATTAATAGCTTTGGGACTGGCAAATTCTATTAATTTAGCGAAGTATTAATTTATCGATAAATTAAAAAGTTATTAAATTATCAAAACATTCCTTATATTTAACTTAAACTTAAAAAAAAAAAAAAATTCTCTAGTATAACATTTCATTCTTTTAAGATAAGTGTTTACTTTTCCACAATAAAAAATATCTAAGATTTTATTTGACATCGAAAATGATAATAAATTGCAGATCATTTATATAAATGTATACACACCTTTGATGTAAAAACGAAAAGAAGTAAAACAAACAAAAAAGTGCAGTAACAACTCATGTTTCCCATTTCAAAGGTATAAAAAGATCTGTGCTGACAAATGAAAATCGAAAAGCATTGCGTGAGTACAGTGAATCAAATCCTAATTTTACGCAAAGTGAAATAACAAAATGTTATGATGATTATCAATTTATATTTCAATTGGACCCTATTGAACACTTAAAGTTTCTATTTTATCTTATAAATTCGCGAAGTTATTAATTTTAACACATTGGCCGAAGTCGTGACCGGAAAAAATTATTGTTTTAGTGAAGTTATTAATTCATCGAGGATTAATTTATCAAAGTTTTACTGTACAAGGACTGGAATGGATGAATATGATGACATATATATATATATAGCTGTGAGATCTAAAGCATAGATTTAACAATCAAACCCCCTAAACGAATTAGTATATGAAACAGTCAAAGAAGAGAACACAACATGTTTATGTTTGTTCAATAACAATCAAATTGAACTCATACATGCATTTAGAGAATGAAATCAAGAGTACCAAGCATGGGATCGAAAATTCCTTCGACATTAACACAGATGGAAAATAAATTTAATAGAAATCAAGATTGTGAAGAAAACACATAGGTAGTGAGTATATCCTCCCTGAACCTTACAGCAGCAACAACAACTTTCCTAAGATTGATCTACCTTGCATAACAAGTATATTGGTAAGATTTCTTGGAAGTAAAGGTAACCATCAACAACTTCTTGAAGATTGATGAACTAAAAACATGATAAAAGTTTAAAATTACAGATGAAATTTATTATCAGGAAAAACAAAGACATGGATTTGTTAACTTACCCTACAAAACTTTACTTCTTTTGGAGTAGGAGAAGAAGAGGAAGAAAGAGAGAGATGATGCCTTCTGGTGGTGGTGTTGTTTACAAGGGAAAAGTGTGGAGAGCGGAGTAAGTGTGTGCGCATAAGGCGGTGGTTAGGGTTGTTATGTAGGATGAGCCATTAGGACTTTCCAGACACACTTTTGGCAATAATTCTAATTCCGCTCAATGTTGCCTTCTGCCTGGCCGGGGTCATGTCAATGCCATAAAAAATAAATGGCAAAGGTGGTCTAATGTTGCGTGAGTGAGTGCGTGCCGGTCTCCCACTCGAAAGTCAGAGCAGTCAAAGTCTCGAGTGTCGTTGTCGCTGCTGCATTAGCGGATACCAAAGCACCAAATGACATCACAAGTAAACCTCGGGTTGTTGGATTCAGACTTTGATTTTAGTGTCTACTAGCTCATGAGCTCCAGTCCAGATTAATAGTGCGGACTCGAACGTTGCTTTGCTACCTGATCATATTATAACTCTAACCATCAATCAATACTCAATCCATCTCCCATGGAATTTGGTAAGCACCTACAACAGTAAGTTTTAACTTAGGCCGGCCAATAGATAATCGAATATCGAATATCCATCCGAGTCTATACCGAAAACTAGATCCAACATTTTATATGTTGATTAACCAGAGGGACATTGAAAATTCCTAATTAAACTGTGGTTCTTTTTCCTTTTTTTTGGGCACACAATTTTAATCACACGTGCGAGCTTATATATCATAATTTTTAGTTTCCTAAATTACCCATCTAGAGACACAAAGGGAAAGGGAGAGGGAGAGCGAGAAAGAAAATATGAAAAAGAATAGAAGAATTAGAAGTGAAGTGATGTGTGATCATCCTTAGATTTGTAATTGATTTCTGAATTTTGGGTTTTTGTTTCAACTTTTCATTCTTTCTCTTCATCTAGATATGTTTTTTTTTTTGTTTAGGGTTTCATTGATTGTTAATGTTTATTTGATTTTAAGAATTTAGTTTTCAATTTAGAGATAAGAGATGGTGGAAAATAGGGAAGAGGAAGAACATGAGTATTATGAAAGTGATCCATAAGACGAATCGTTGCCATTAACGATGAAAATGGAGAGAAACAAGTGATGGTGGTCTGCAATGAGGTTACTGGCTTTTACATCCAACCTTTCTCAGCAATATACAACTATTGGTGGTCTGCATTGGGCTACAATGGGTCTTCTAGTTTTATTTTTGCAAAGAAATTGCAGAACCCAGGTCAATATGCAAAAAGAAGACTTATTGAAGTAAAAGACAACTTAAACAAGAAAGAAAAAGTAATGGTTTATCTAATGATGATTATTTAGATAGGGCTCAAAGTAAGTTGAAGCTAAAGCAAATAAAATATGTTAAGTATATAAAATGGCTTGCTAGAGCCAAAAATAAGCATATCAAAGAAGGGGACTCAAACACATAATATCTTCACCAATTAGCTAATGCCAGAAGAAAAAGAAATAATGTGCACAAATTGCACATTGCTGGTGAGGATAATTTCAACCAAGATGCAAAGTGGAGAATTTAGTCATTATTCTTGGAGTGTATGAGGCAATAACTGGCTTGAGAGCTAATCTTGATAAAAGTTCAGCTATAAGTACTGGAGAAGATGAGAAGAAGCTATACCTTGCCAACATACTTCATTGCAGAAGCGAAGATCTTCCTTTCAAGTATTTGGGTATTCCAGTAGGGAGTTCAGCCAATCAAACATCATCCTGGGATGTATTATTGATAAATTTAACAAGAAACTTGCCAAATGTAAGACAAGATTTCTGTCAAGAGCTGCTAGAATTGCGCTCGTAAATAGTGCACTCATGAGCCAACCGGTGTACTTCATGTCTCTTATGAAGTCGTCATATGTTGAGAAGAGACTCACAAACATCATGAGAAACTTTCTATGGGGAGGCACCAATGAGAGGAAGAATATTTGTTGGGAAGCTTGGCCTAAGTGATGTAAATCCAAAAACCAAAGGGGAGTGGGACTCAAGAACTTGAGATAAACAAACAAAACTCTTCTTGCTAGGTGGAATGGAACATACATCAGAGAGCCAAAAGCCATATTGAGGAAGATTATTCAGCTCAAGACTAAGTCAGAACATGAAGTGGCCTATGGAAGACAAAGAACCATATGGAAAGATTCTGGAAAGGTATTCAACTAGAAAAAACACTTATCCACATGTTGACAGACACTAAAATTGAGTGTGGAATACATGTTAAGTTATGGGAGGACAAGTGGAAAGGAGGTGCTCCATTTTGCAGTACACACAAAAAAGGTTACAAAAGTTGTTGTTAACAAAAATACCAGAGTAGCTGATCTTATACAACAAAGAAGATGGAAAATTCAGCTCAAATGTCATCTATCTCTAGAAACTATTGCAGAATTTGATAGTTTGCTCATCCTTATTAAAGATCCCCCCATACCATCAGAGGAATCATACAGCATTTCCTTCAATTCCTCCATGAACTCAAGCTCCAAGTATACTGTTAGAGAGGGGTATCATTGGCTTCAACAAAAAAAGTGGTGACACTTGCAATGGAAATGCAATCAATGACTATAACCAGATTTGGAGGAAGCATGCACCAAATAAAATACAACTCTTCATGTGGTTTGTCACTAATAATGTTACACCCATTGTGGATAACCTCAACAGAAGAGGGTGTCAGCTAAATGAGGTTAATCGTTGCTTCTGCAATAGCTCTGAAGAATCAGTTAAGCACTTGATATTGCAATGCCCCTTCACCACGCAAGTCTGAGACTATTTCATAGTCAAAAGTAACATAACATGGGCATAAAGACTCAGGTGCAGGAACAAATAATGTAGTGTACTCAACATACAGGGAAGCATATGGCCAGAAAAGCCTGGAAGTTGCTACCTTATGCCATAATATCGGTTATTTGGAAAGTGAGGAACAATATGGTTATGGTAAAGAAGAGAGGAAAACCTACTGACTCTACAATCATTGTAGTTAAGGCATTAGTTTACAAATGGGGAGCCTTGTTTAAGTGGTTATAAAGCTATACTTTAAGAGATTTATTCATTAACTGGGAAGCAATCATATAAAGAAATTAGCTTACTGTTATTTGTAATCAAGGTGGCTTATAGGTATGCTATAAATTGTAAGTTGTAATCATTTTTGTTAGAGCATGGCTCGGTCAACCTGACTAAGTGTTGGTATTGCAAGCTTAGTTGTCAAATTTAGTGATCAAAACTCAACCGCTTGCAACACACATTAGGTAAAGACTTCATTAAGTTAGATTTAGGTTTTGGAAGATTTTGGTAGAATTTAGAATCACTATTTGAAGAGTTGAAGAAGACTGAAGATCAAACGAAGACATCCGGCTTCACGTTCAAGAGGTTAGTGAATCTAAATAACACGATTCCATTATCTTTATCACTTGTGATACAAAATACAAAACATAACTTAATGCTTGAGATTTACGTTATAACTTGATCGCTTGTGATTAATGTGTCTTAAGATATAACTCAACTGTATCTCTTGCGATATTGTTGTTGTAGTTATGACGTTCCATATTGCTTATAGATTTTTTTCCTTCTCCGTCTATGAGTGATATAAGGTTTTTCCTAAAACCTGCGAGTTGGATATAACAGTTGTGATGTTGTCTCAGTAGTATTAGGGGATTTAATCCATCACAATATTGTGTCTCGACTTACCTTGCCTGACTCTGTCAGATTGATTAGTACATACTTGTATGTGCTAAATGTAGTTGAGACCGTGATGCAAACTTACGTTTTGTAGACTTGATATATTGTTATTCTGAGTTCGAATACTACGTCATAGTTTGGCTCTGATTACTGAAGTAATCATTTTGAAAAGGAGGGGATACCGAGATATACCACCAACTTTTGAATTCATGAACCTAGTTAATTATGGATGTTTGAACGATCTCACAAATCAGTATTCAAACAACGAACCCTAACAAGAACGTAGTTCTTGTAGATCTCAAGAAAGATGAATTCACTCAAAGGTTATGAATCAACAAACTTGCAATTACTTCAATTATATAGATCAGAGACGATATAATGCAAAAGGGAAAAGTAATGCAAGACACCAGAATTTTGTTAACGAGGAAACTGCAAACCAGCAGAAAAACCCCGGGACCTCGTCCAGATGTGAACACCCTCAGTATTAACGGAATACAGACGCTAGCCTACTCTCAGACTTCGGACTGGACTGTATTGAGACTGAATTAAACCTACAAGCAATTCAGCTACCAATGTTCTCATATGTCTCTTGGCTCCCGCAGAAACCTGCGTACTTGATTCCCCTAGATGACGTACTTTACAGGCCTAGGAGTTGCTCCACTTCCCTTCGTGAAGGCTAGCGCTACCCTGCCTCTAACATGACGCCTAAAAGTATTCAAGTAATTAAACAAGAATACGATTGTAATTTCCTTTAGACTTAAGTCAAGGTTAATGGAAATCGGTTTTACTGATTATGGCTTATTTATCTAGCCTAAACAGTTTTACCTCCTAACGCTTGACGAACTTAATATGAAACCTAGTTCGTGAATTTTGCGTTACGGAACTTCAAGGGTTTATGATACAAGATCTACCTTACGAAGTTTCTATCAAATCTTGGTCGTGATAAGATTGAAAGGATTCAATC
>JAJJMA010259691.1:0-25357 GCA_023529015.1 Papaver nudicaule | reverse complement strand
GTGGGTTCAACCGAGCAATGCTCTAACAATCTCCCCCTTTATCAATTTTAGTGACAAAACCAATCTGACATATGGATTCAAAAAGTAAAATCTTTTAGCCTTAACCATAATGTACTTGATCTTCATGTAATCTTCAACGACTTCGAATAAGAGTGTTCCTGCAAGTGAAGATTCAAGGTAGAGATAATAAACTTCAAAGATGCCACACATCTTGGTTTTTAGAAGGACATAGCCCAACAGGAGTTTGTTATGCAATTGAGTAGTATATAAAATTTATAAGCATATTGCATCGATGCTTAAAGATAATACACAATATGATATGTTCCCCCCCCTTACTCAATACACTAACTTTTGTTTTGACATGACAAGACATCGATTTTACTCCCCCTATGACAATGCCGTAGAGAATTGTCGTAGTAGATAGAAAGATTTTACTCCCCCTTACTACAAGATTTTTCCCCCTTTTTGTCACAAAAATAGACAAAAAAAAAAAAAAGGAATCCTCATAAAATAACAATAATCAATGTAGGCAAAGGTAAACATACCTGAAACGAGAGATAAAAAGATGCAATTCTCTCGTAATTTCCACAGCCACACACCCCAAAAAGATATTATCATGAAGCACAAGTTCAAAAGAAATCTCCCCCATAATGTGTCATTCCATAAGGAACAAGGCGACGACCTTCCCAAGCAAGGATTTGGAATAAATTCTTGGGTGAAGCACAATTTTACAAGTAAAATTGCAATTATGTTTTTCTTCCCTAGCCAGTTACGGTCAAATAGGAATTCAAGGTTTAATCTTCCTACTTTCTCAGAGAGTTTCGGTCAACCATCGCCTTTAGAGAAAACATAAGGTTACCCCTTCCTAGTGGTTGTAAGTCTAAGAATTAAAGGTACAACATTTAATCAAGTGGAGTTCAATATTGTATCCTACGAGGTTCCTCCTTATCAAAATCGTCTCCCCTTAGCCATAAGAGTCAGAAGCATGGATTATAATAGTTCTTCATGAACTGCTTTACCCGAATGGGCGGTATGGCTAAAAAAGCAAGTTCACGATTATGCAGTGCATTCATATAGATAATAAATTAAGATCAAGCATTGCAATCATCAATTAAGATTTTAATTTAATAACCTCTATTAATTGATGAAAAAGAGACATCTTAAATAAGTAGTGCATAATTATTTACCCAACCCATAGTGAGATTTTTTTTTTTTAAAAGGAATTAAATTATGCAATATCTTCTTCTTCCGAGTTACTTTCATAGGTAACTCTAACATCGGCCATCTCTTGCTCAATATTCAAATGAGTGCCAATCAATTCTACTTGCTTTTGGATGCAATAGACATTGTTCTTTAAATTTCGTTGCCCTTCGAGAACTTGAAGAAGTAAATCTTTGATATTAGCATCTTGAGGAATGAGCGCCGAGGAAGAAGCATGAATATGTTTCTTGATGTTGGTCTCGATCTTTCAAATAGAGCTATTCGTGATAACTTTGGGCTTGACCAAATTATCTTCAAGAGGTCCTTCTTTATAATACTCACAAATCCTAGAGATTAGACAAGGGAAGCCAAGGCGCTTGTTCAACGATGTCATATCAAGCATTTGAAGCAATATAAATCCACAAATATCAACAATAACCTTTATTTCCAAGAGAAAATACATAAGTTCCGTAAATTCTTGGTTCCAATAGGCATGGGTGCATGATGAAGGACACAAGTTGGTTACCCCAATCTTACCAAAGGCTTTCAAGACTAGAGATAAATCTTTCGTAGGAAAACGATTGGTATCCCAAGTTACCTTTTGAACAAGCATTTTAGACATTTCATCAAATGTAGGGCGATCTTGTTCAAATGCGGGTACACGAACGGTTCCCACCGATAATTCTAGGATAAACCTAAGAACATAGCGACTTACACAAATAGTGGTTTCGCCAATAAGAGTCTTAAACTCCCAAGTTTGATGGTTGATGTCATGAATGTTGGCATAGAACAATTTGACCAATTTATCACCACCACAACCTAGGCCATCAAAAATATTCCCCAATCATATGAATCCATGAAGTTTGAAAAATCATCATTCGATGTCTTTTCATACTTTCTTTCCATGATGATATTTGTTGCAACACATATCATCATATAAGTATAATCCAACCCTAGAGTCTTACACATATGAAGATTTCCCTTTCCTTGAATTTTTGAAAACCTTTGTAGATCTAGACATAATGAAGTAATATGAACAAATTACTTACTTGAGATCAAGGAGCTCTCTTTGTGGATTCAAGTCTTCCAAGTTGTTGAGTGATCCAATGGGGGTGAGTTCCGAAACCTAGGGTTTTTTATGTTCACGAACAATCAATGTCTACGATATATATAGACCTTTAGCGGGCCTTGTCGGTTTCGGAACGAGTCCAATAAGGACTTCTTTATCAATAACCCTTTAATTTAGGCAATGTATGAATTTCTCTAAATTAAATCTTTCAATATTATGTTCCGAGAGAATTCATGTTCCTCCAAAATAAGTGACCATTCTATTAAATTAATGTGCAATTATGCCTTGTCACTTTAAGTTAAATATCAACGTTATGATAAATTACATAATCTTCTGAGCCAATAGTCAGTAATTCTCATGGATCCTGATCTCGACTCTTGCCTTAGGAGCCAAAGGCAGGGGGAGTATGGTTCACGAACCGTTGATACCCACATCAAGTCATTACATTTTGGACCCTTCTGGATGTGTAGGATCTTCCCCCTTTTGATAGGGTGCTCACTGTAAGTCAGGAGTCCTGGATGCTTATAAGATAGTAGTGAAACACAAACCATCAGATCAAGAATCACATAACTCTTGAACGTGGATACATCTCTTTGGAGCGAATCTCAACAATTCATATGAGATGTGAAACTTATTATCTTATATTAAATAAGGAACATTGTTGTACCATTAATTAATAGACTTTTCATAGTACTAGGGTTCCACAAAATAATCTGGAAAAATACTTAAGGAAATAATATAGAGAATCGCAGCTGTCATTTCTTCTCTATTCTTCTGATTTTCTCATTTCTTCTCGAGCACTTGGTGATAGTATTCTTCTTATTCTGGACATCTGGTACCTCAGTTCTAATTTTGTTTGTCGAGCTATTGGGTTTTCAGGAAGCTAAGCAAACCAAGAATTGATTTGTGCTTTATGAAATAACTCTCGTCTACTATAGTTTTTCTACTTAATTGAACAACTTTCACCCTCGCCTTTTTTGTTTTTTAGACTAAAATGAAAACCCAACTAGCTTAATTAATGAAAAATGACTCTCTCAATAACTTGTTGAGCTACTGGATTTCCGTAGAGCTTAGCAGAATGAATCATGTACTTTATGGAACATCTCTCACCCTCACTTTCGTCGACCCCTTGTATCGGCGCCAAACTGTAGTTGCTGGAAATACCAAACAACACACCCAATAAAAAGTAACGCAAGGAGAGTAGACAAGATAAGAGGTAAGTTATTCTTTATTGACATGAACAACTTGGGATCCCCTCTTTGGAAGTAGAGGGTCTCTATTTATAGAGATCACTGAGGACAGACCCCTCAGGGACTACTTAGCTACTTTACAGTGTATTTCAACTATGGCACCGAAGAAATTCTAATATCCTGTGAAAAGACAAAAATAGGCCCCGAGCAGCGCTTGAAAGACCAAACAGGGTCCGGGTTTAAAATGGGTAATTTTTTTTTAACGGAATTAGATAAAGACACACTTGGCATATATTAATTGGTCCAAACGGATGGTAAAGTGGATGTACGTTACGTACGTGGTTGTCCTTTTAGAAAATGTCAACGGAGTGTAACTGTTCTTAAAAAAGCACATTTTAATTTAAGCAAACATCCTGCAAGTTGCATCATCAACCAGAACTGCATCTGACAAAATGAACTGCCTCTGGAAATGGTTTCCAGAAGACAAGCTAAGAATACATCTGACAAAATGAACAACTCCAGAGAAGGCTATACTTTTGCTTACTTCTTGCATACATATTTGTTTTCCTGACAGTATGTTTTAGTTCAGTAATTGATGAAAAATTACGCAGAAATGAGTAGACAACACTATATAGTATAGAAATATATGCTATAATCTTCTTTGGCATTCATAAAGTTTCCTGATTATCTTGAAGTTGGAAATGACATAAATAACTTAATTAGTAATTACACAAAAGACTTCAACTTCCTTGTTGTATTTTCCATGATCTCCAAAAACTTGCTAGCAAATTGAACTTAAATGACCAAGGCTCCTGTTTTCTTGCTTTTTCACAGTGTGGAACTTAAGTATGGTAATTTGACATTTACCTAGACAGCGGAAATGATAGGCAATGCATCAGGCTCAAGGTGCCAAGAGCCGACAGGAATACTGCAGTCGTATTTTTCAATACCTGGAACAATGTAAGCTGGTACCCGATGAGAGAAGCTAAGCAACTCCTTCATGGAAACTGTTCGAGTCGTTTCAAAGCCATCAACGAGTTGCCTATGAAAAAATGTTTTACGACCGTTAACTTCTATTAAACTGGCTATCCTCATCTCCCCATCCCCTGAACAGTCAGAAAGGATTTCAACCATTCGATACTGGCATTTACTGACATTAGAAAGATCCCATTTGTTGTTCCAATTTTTATACATCGCCCAAATCTCACCTTTCCTTGGGTAAATTCTGTAGTATCCGTTACTGTTAGAGCTGCTCTCGCACTTCACTAAATGCGAAAAGCATGATACCTCCAAATTTAGTGTGACCATACCAGTTCTGAATGTCCCGCATACAAAGGGTAGTCTTTGCGCAACCCAATTAATCTCATCCTCAAGCTCAGGGCGGGGCTCTAGACATCTAACACAAACCTCACCAGCTGAAACCACACTGTGTACAATGACATATCGCCGAGGCATGGCATCAGCACCATCGTATATGGCCCATATTTGACCTGAAGAAAAAGCATCTTCTGGCCATTGAGGCCTCAAAGTTATAGGCTTCGGCCCTGAAGTTATAGGAGGAGATCTAGAATTTAGGTGTGTAGTGCCATGAGCACCACTGAATCTCCCTTCTAAAGGTGGTTTGGCTGCAACTGTTTCCACAACTACATCCTCAGGTATCGAAAATGGGTCGAGTTCGAACACCATACCTGAAAATAAACCCTTCTGTTCTCCTGCGAACCTGAATGCCGGGATATTATGAGAAAACATAAATGATCTGGGAGCAGCAATTTGATAAGAGAAGTCACTCCCTTGAATCTCCTGTCTTCGGAAAATGCTTGTAAATCCTGCTACCTTTACCAAAGATGCAACCTTCACACCAGCCTGTTTCGAGTAACTGGTGAGAATCTCTACGAGCTGGAATTTGCATCCTTTTCTTGTTTTAGGATCACTGCACCAATTATATGGTTTCCAATCTTTATAAAGAGCCCATACTTCCCCTTCTCGTGGATAAAGTTCAACCAAACCATCTATTGATCTTTCAAAGGAAGAGACCAAATGCGAGAAAACAGGGCGTCCGCCAACCATCATGTTGCATCTATCTATCTTATTTCCCTGCATAAAGTACCCACAGCAAACAGGCAAACCTGCCTCATGCCATTTCTTTTCATCTGCGTTAACGGGAGCAGGTCTCAGCCGCCGAACAAACAATGCCAACTCTGTGCTATTTGTTTCCTTCTTATACATTTTTTCTATGCCGGTAATCTTTGCATAGTTTCGAGGCATTTTTTCTTGATCATAAGCGGCCCAAATCTGACCAACTACAAATACTTCAGCCCTTCGGTTGTTGGCAAAGTCATAAAATTCAAGAGTGGGTTCCTTGTGAACAATGGCTTTCTTAGATGAGGATGGACTCCCAAATGAACTTGCCTTGGTGAATGCAGAATCCGGACTTGCTTCTTGGCTACAGCTGTTCGCTACAACTTTACTGCAAAGTGCTTGGTTCTCAGCTATGACCTCGTTATCATCCCCAGTTGCACTTCTTACCCTCTTGAAAGGCTGCTCTCTTGCGCTGCAGATCAAATTGCTCTTATATGAAGACTCACTGGCGATTCGCTTCGTCCCAGAAGAACCTTCTTTAGGATATGCTATATCTAGCGGTTTCACAGAATCACAAGGACCCCAGCTGTCAGTTCTTCTCGAATTAAATTCCTGACGTTTCCGGCTATCCGAAAGCACCTCATAAGCTTGCTTGATGAGCTCCAAAGCAGATTCAACTCCCGGGAACTTTCCTTTAATTGGTTCCAAGACTCTAATCAAGTTTTTATACTTGAATTCAATGACAGGCTCATTGACTGTCTTGTTAGTCTGGAGAATCCAGTACCAATCAATTCCACTCCCTGATAACGGAAATTCTGCTGTGCATAATGTGTCACACACCGTTATCAATTCACTAATGTGTTGAAGTCCTGGACACAATTTCTTCGCATCGATTAACTTGTTCCTTGCACCCATGTAATCCTTGCTCTCCATTAAGCCTATTGCAATTGATTTTTGCCGAATTGCTTCCTCCATCTTATCACTACAAAACAAGATATGCAGGAATGAGTGTGATCAGAACAACCATAAACCCAAAACAGTGAAATGTGTATAGAGAATCATGGTGTATTAGAAACCCTTTGATGGGTTTCATAGAAGAGAAACAAGACATGAAGGAAAGTAATGATACCCTAGTTCTAGAAACAACACACTATGATGAGTAAACAAGTAAGAACATTCATAAAAAATCAAACTTTTAGAGAACCCATTTTTCAAAAGTGAAAAAAGAAGTGATTTTTAAGACCCTAGAGATGCAAAAAAAAGAAAACCCTTTGAGAAAACCCTCAAAGTTGAGTGAATAGTAATGGAAAACAACAAGTGCAGAATCTAAAAATTGCATAAACGAGAGAGAGAGAGAGAGAGGACTTACTGAAAGGTTGAATCCTGGAGGAGTAGAAGGAAGGAGAGGAATCTGAGCTGCCGGCCGGGGCAAGAGTGAAGAGTGAGATCAGTGTCACTCTGGTAGACCCTAAAACCAACCAAAGCAAGCAGGTATAGTTTTGATGTTTCTTTGTCTTAAATCCTAGGAGGAAACAAACAAACAAATGATTAATTACAAGTTAGTATGACTTGGTTAGATTTAATCAGTCTAATTAAGTGTAGGAGGCTTAGTCTAATGTTTCGTCTTAATCCTTTTGCCTTCAGTTGACAGGGTTCGACATCAGCCCTATTTATTCACCCACCCACCAGACCAGACCAGATGCGCTCTCATTAAATACTCCAAAACCAAAAGGTCACACTCTGCCGTGGTACTGAGTCTGTTTTGTATCGAAAATGTCCATGCCTATTACAAGAGTAGCTGTTTGAAGAGAGAGCATGGAAAAAAGTATATCGAAATTAGTCCCACATCGGCTATTTGTAGAAGAGGTCACCTGCTTAAATATGGAGAGTTTCTCTGTCAGTCTGTCTCTCATGGGACATCCGTCAATGAATGGTTCCCTACCCAATAAGCATGGGGCATGCAGTGGCAGGGCATGTCTATATACCGAGCCTGACCCTCGGGTTTAGGGGCTCGTTTTTTTTTTTTTTTTTTTGGATTCTGATTTAGTTTTACTGTTTCTAAATTATTTGATTCTTTTGTACTGAAGATAGTAGCCAGATTGGGCTTTTTTTTTTTTTTTTTTTGCTGACAAACTCGAAATAGAATTCTTGTAGATATTCTGGCTCGCTAAAATTCTGATATGCCTAGAGATCTTCAGATTTTTGTATGTTCAGAATCTGAATCAATTGGAGGGGATCACCTTCAAATATGACATAAGAGAGACCCCAATCTTCTAGCCAGTTGACGTACCAACTAAATAAGAATGCAAGAGCTTCAGCAATCAATGGTATACGCCTTTCTTCTATTATGAGCTCTCACTTAAAGCATAGACAGCAGCGACTAACAAAAACAATTAGAACCAAACAACTTTCTATTATTGATTGAATGCCCAATACAAAAGTAAACCAATACAAAAGTAAACCAAACAACTTTCTATTATTGATTGAATGCCCAATACTGGATTAACGATAAAGTAAACCAAACAAGAGAAAGCTGGAGAAAACAAAAGAGAGACGAGAGGGATGATGCATTTGGGACACAGTGAGTTGAGGGCAGTATGAAGCATAACTGGAATCAAGAATGTGTTTTTCTCTACACTTGCGGTACTGTCGTCAGGTTGTTAACTAAGAAGGACCAAAGAAAGGATCTTCTTTGTTTTGATAAATCGTGAATACTTGACTCGAGTAGAATGTAGCTATGCTTTTGCAGTCTTCAAGTCCCTCAGGCATGAACATTTCCAGCTCTTCTACAGACTTCTTCAGCTCACCTTTGGGGTTATTGTTCGTCAGAAACTCAGCTATTTCATTTCCCCTGAAAATATGATGCAAGAGATAAAGCATTAATAGAAAACCTTAAGAAGCAAAAAAAATAATATGAAAAAGAGGTCATTGAGGCTTTTCCCTTGATTACTTCAGTTCAGCCTGAATCTTGCAGGTCTAAAAAGCAGGTGTTAGCGCAGTCTATTCTAGTGTGGTCGACCTAACCAGATTACTGTCTAAGTTATCAACTAATACACAAATGAGACAGTAAAGAAGAATCATGTCTTGTACTTCATATTTATTTCACCAGTACCAAGGCAGGGGTCGAAGTGCCCTACAGTCTGAGACAAAATATACATTGTCTTAACTACTTATTAGAGGTAAGGGACATGATATATTAGTACGTACTTCAGAGGGAGATAAACATGAAGCACAGTCAAACAAGTTTTCAGACAGACATTGCCACTGCAGTAAGTTGCATCTTATGCAAATTTAATGGAACCACAAATGAATAACGGGAGCTTGTGTAGACAAACCTGAGTGCAACAAACTTGCTAAAGCAGCTAAATCTTCGGTAACTGTAATCTGATGAACCTGTAATTGATCCATCGTCCGTATGCTGTCTATGCAAAGCACAAACAGCTTCCATACAAAGGATGGGATCCTTTTCAAACGAAGATAGCATGTCTTCTTCAGTTTGCCATTTCAATTCTGCATTTCTGTTCCTTCTTACCATTTCCGGTGAAGTGCTAACGAATCCTTCGATATCTTGACCCCCAGAGGAAAGCGCACCATATCCAGCACATTGAGTTTCACCCGAAGTTGTAAGAAGTGATTTCGATATTGGGTGCTGGATGCTGAAACCATTAGTGAAGCTCCCTTCTAAAGGTACTGCAATTGTATCCACAACTACATCCTCAGGTATTGCAAATGGGTTGAGTTTGAGTAGCATAACCGAAAATTTGCCCCTCCAGTCACCGCGGAACCTATATGCCGGAATTTTATGAGAAAAACCAAACAAGTGACGAGGAGCAATTGTAGAAAGGAGGTCACACCCATTAATTTTTTGTCTCTGAAAAATGTTTCCATATCCTGCCACCCTCGCTAGAGATGCAACCTTAAAACCAAATTCTTTTGAGGAACCACTGAGAACCTCTACGAGCTGGAATTTGCATCCTTTTCTTGTTTTAGGATCACTGCACCAATCAAATGGTTTCCAATCTTTATAAAGTGCCCATACGTCCCCTTCTCTTGGATTAATTTCAACCAGTTCATTTGAATAAGGATACTCTTGAAACGAAGTGACCAAATGTGAGAAAACTACCAAATTACATTTAACTATCTTAACACTGTCGAGCTTGAAATAACCACAAGAAACAGGCAGCCCTGCTTGATGCCAATTTTTCTCATCTGCATTAATGGGAGCAGGCTTCAGCCACCTGACATACAATGTGTTCTCTGTGCTATTTGTTTCCTTATTGTAGGAACATTCTATCTTATCGATTCTCGCATACTTTCTTGGCATTTTCTCTTTATCATAAGCGGCCCAAACCTGACCAAATTCAAAATTGCCAGCCTTTCCATTGTTGAGCCATGGGTTCCCACATGAACTCCTCAACGATCTTCCCACTTCATTTAAACTACAAGCTTTTCCTCTGGGTTTATCAACTATTGGGGTCTCAGCTGTAATCACACACTCATCATCAGATTCATTACCCAAACTTTTTACCTTTTTCGAACGCTGCTCTCCCGAGCTGGAATTTACCCCGCTTTCTGAATTTTTTCCACCAATGTATTGAAGCCCCGGAGACAATTCCTTTGCATCGAGTGATTTGTTCCTTGCCCCCATGTAATCATTGTTCTTCATTAAGCCTATTGCACTTGATTTTTCTCGAATAGCTGCCTCCATCTTCATCACTAATCCATAACAAAACAAAATAAAGAATGAATGAGCATTAAAACAAAACCTGAAACCGTGCAAAAAAGCAAAAAAAAAAAAAAAACGAAAAAGCAAGACATGAAGGAAAGGAACACCCTGCTAGTCCTACAAACAACACAGTATGAGTAAACAAGATTCACCTATAAAAAATCTAACTTTCAGAGAACCCATTTTCAAAAGGAAAAACTCAAGACATTTAAGACCCTAGAGATGCAAAAAAAAAACAAACTTTAAAACCCTCTAAGTGGAAAACAAGACCTGAAAATGCATAATGAAGAGAGGAAAAGAGAGAGAGACTTACTGAAACTGAAAGCCTGAAGGAGGAGGGAGGAAGAGGAGTATGAGCAGCGGCCGGGAGCAACAGTGAGACTGTCACTCTTTAGTGTGTTGGTGGTAGACCCTAAAACCAAAGCAGGTAGTTACTTTTCTTTCTTTGTCTGTTTGTCTTGATCCTAGGAGGAAACAAACAAATGATTAATTAGTAGTATCAATAATTAGTTTAACTTAATCAGTCCAATTAGTAGTACAGAACAAGAAGAATGATATCCTTTTGTCCTTACTCGTCTGATTTGTGGTGGGTAGCCACAGGAACAGGAGTACTTTCTTGACAGTGTTTGACTGTCACTATTTTAATCTTCCTTCATTCTGCTCTGTTCACCTACCAGGTGCTCTCATTCTACCTTGGCTTGGCTTGTTGTTTTGTAAGATTTTTTGCAGATCAAGTTCTTGTATTGGGCTTGCATTATTGCTGTAGCAAGGTCGTTCTAAGAGCAGGTTGAACAATTTTCACATTAAGTATATTTCTGGAAAACATAAAACAAGAAGCTCCTGAGACACCCAACAATGCCATCCTTCACTTGTCTTGAGAAAATCCAACACAGGCTACTTACTGATCGACTAGATTTAACATCTGAAGACACCATTTAACTAAACAGAGTTGCATTCAGGAACATGAACAATTTACCAATACTGCAAGATTTAACAAAATTGATTGTTAATTTTAGTTACAATAATACTGCATAAACCACACATGAGGAAAAACAGCAGAACAGAACTACTACGTCTACGTTAGCCTCACAGGGAAATGCCGGCAATGTCTGTCTACTCAACCAATGATCCAACTCCAAGTCTTAAAACAGCAGATTCGTGAAACCCATAATGGCTCAAGTAACCTATCATCGCTTAATCAACTCAAACACCACAAAACGATGAACCTGTACTGACAAAAGCCAAGTTAAAGAAACCCACGAAAAGTAAACCACATTATTCGACTGCCACCGACGTCCAAAAGACCATTATCACCACAGATTACTATAGCAGCTACGAAATGGAATGCCAGCAATGTGTACTCGACTGATTCAATTCAATGCCTCAAAACAGCAGATTCACAGAACCCAACTAAAGTTGATTCATATAAACCAATGACACCAGTAACACTGCAAGAAGTACTTATCACCCCTTAATCAACTCAACAACCACAACACGATAAACTAATTCATACCCACAAAAGCAAAGTTCAAGAAATTCTACTTGAGCCAAAAAGTCACCCTTAAGAGTTCACACACTACATCATCCACTAAACTAGACCAACAGACAAATTCATATAACCTAAGCCTCGGCTAAAGTGTAGTAGTTTGATAACCAAACACCATTAACAACAGAAATTTTAAATTTCCAACAAATTGCAATGGCGCAAACAAAGAACCAACTTAAACCCAGAAACAAACTCGATGAAAATCAGCTACAAAATCATAAAATTTACACAACACATTCATATTTGTACCTCAAAAGAGTCAAAACGGAAATGCACAAAAAGAAAACGGGAAAAACAGAAAAATTACCAGGATTAGGAACTGCAATTATGTCCCCAGCTCCAATAGATGGAACACCCATAGCATTAACATTCATAAGACCACTAAGAGTAGTAAATACCCAGCTGCAATCCCCGGTAAAGTATCCATAGTCTTACGACATAAGAAAGATACACTGCAGGCAGATTAGTATCACTAGAGATGAAACAAGTACATGGCAAAGGCACAATCCGACCCAAATAAAGAACAGAAGGATGAGAAACATAATTTTCTTCTCTAATCTGATCATCAAAACCTAAGCCAGAGTAAACACTATCAGCTACCAAAGACAAAGTATCAGCAGGCCGAGTCCTATACCGAGTTGACACCGATCTGCACAGTTCCATCCTTCGCAGGAAAACAGATAAACAAGAAAGTAAAGCAAAAAGGAGAACAAGAAAAGATCACCCAGAAGGGATGAGACCTTCTAAACAATGAGGGGAGGAAAAGAGCCACCATCCACCAATGTGATTGGATGAAGCATATGTCGGCAGAATATGAGCAGCCACATTGGCATTTTTTCTGATAAATTCGAAAGAGAATTCTTGTAAATGCTTAATAGCCTCAGGAATCTCGCTCCCTAAAATTCTGATACGCCAGGGGATCTTCAGATATTGCTTGTTCAGAATCTAAATCATTTGGAGAGCCAGTTGAGTACCAACTAAGAATGCATGAGCTTCAGCAACCAATGGGCTAGACTGAATCATGACTTGAGAGCCTGCACCAGCAACCTGAATCTTTTCTTGCCACAGCTGCACCTGGAGAGAGTCTTTGGTGGATGTTGAACTGAATCCTGACTTGAGAACTTGAGAGCCTGCACCACTATAACTACCTGAGTCTTTTCTTGCCACAGGTGCCCCTACCGACAGTAAGTCTTTAATGGGACCGAGAGGTGAAGATTTTAGCATTGATCTTAACTTATTGATTGAGTGCACAATAAATTCTGCCAATCCAACATTCCTGTAGTATGACGTGTATGAGTTCCCACTTTCTCCAAAGCATGTTCCTCGAAGTAAAGGCATAAACAGTAGCCACTTACAAAAACAATAAGCACCAAACATCTTTCTTCACTCCGTAATGGATTAATGGTAAACAAAAGAAAGCTGGAGAAAACAAAAGAGAGACGAGAGATGCATTTGGGGCACACTGAAGTATGATTCAGCATAACTGGAATTAATATATGATGTCAGGTTGTTAACCTAAGGACCAAAGAAGGGATCTTCTTTCTTTTGATAAATCATGAATACTTGATTCGAGTAAAATGTAGCTATACTTTTACAATCTTCAAGTCCTTCAGGCATGAACATTTGAAGCTCTTCTACAGATTTCTCCAAGTCACCTTTGGGGTTGTTATTCGTTAGAAACTCGGCTATTTCATTTCCCCTGAAATATGATAGAAGAGATAAAGCATTAATGGAAAACCTAAGAACCAAAAAATGTGAAAAAGAGAACACTGAAGATTTTCCCTTAATCCAACGCTTCAGTTTGAATCCATCAGGTCTATAAAGCAGGTGTTCACGCAGTCTATACTAGTGTGATCGATCTATCTAATTAGTGATAGATGCATAAGTTATCTAAGTAGTACACAAACGAGATAATACAGAAGAATCATGCAGGCTTGTACTCTGTACATATTTATCTGACACCTACCAAGATGATCCAATTTCAAATGACAGATGACTAGCAACATTCTGAGACAACATATTCATTATTTTAACTACTTATTAGGGGTAAGGGACATGATCTAATAATAAGTACTTCAGAGGGAAATAAACATGAAGCACAGTCAAACAAGCTTTCATACAGACATTGTAATTGCAGTAAGTTGCATCTTATGCAAATTTTGGTATTACAAAAAAAAATAAAAAATGGAACCACATAAGTGAATAATGAGAGCTTCTGTATACAAACCTGAGTGCAACAAACTTGCTAAAGCAGCTAAATCTTCGGTTATTATCATCATCCATTTGCTGTCTATGCAAAGCACAAACAGCTTCCATACAAAGGACGGGGTCCTTTTCAAATGAAGCTAGCATGTCTTCTTCAGTTTGCCATTTCAATTCTGTATTTCTGCTCCTTCTTAAAACATGACCAGTATCCGACTTATTAACTTCATCATCCGAGTCACTTGAACGATCTCTGCAGTCAGACATTCCCGACCTCTTCAACATAAAAGCACCCAAACTTTCACCCTCACTTTCAGAATCAGTCTCGTCTGCCACTTCCTCTTTGTCATTTTCAGCAGTTAGGTTGCCTAGCATCTCTTTTGCTGACCCGTCCATTTCCAGATTATTCGGAGATGTAGTTTCATCCTTTGATATGCCATCAGCCTGACTCTTCTTTTCTTCGCATGACCTCGGTGAAACAGGTTTTTCCTGTAAAGTGGTTAGAAATGTTTCGATATTATGACCCCCAGAGGAGGGAGCACCATATCCAGCACATTGAGATTCCCACGGAGTTGTAGGAAGTGATTTTAATATCGGGTGCTGGATGCTGTAACCATTACTGAAGCTCCCTTCTAAAGTAGGTTCTTCTGCAACTATATCCACAACTACATCCTCAGGTATTGCGAATGGGTTGAGTTTGAGTAGTATACCTGAAAATATGCCCTTCCCATCACCACGGAACCTATATGCCGGAATCTTATGAGAAAAAACAAACAAATTACGAGGAGCAATTTGAACAGGGAGGTCCCCCACATTAACTGTTTGTCTTCTAAAAACGTTTCTATACCCTGCCACCCTTGCCAGAGATGCAACCTTAATACCACTTTCTTTTGAGGAACCACTGAGAACTTCTACGAGCTGGAATTTGCATCCTTTTCTTGATTTAGGATCAGAGCACCAGTCAAACGGGTTCCAATCTTTATAAAGTGCCCATACATCCCCTTCTTGTGGATAAAGTTCAACCAGTTCATTTGAATAAGGATATTCTTGAAACGAAGTAACCAAATGCGAGAAAACTACCAAATTACATTTAACTATCTTAACACTGTCGAGCTTAAAATAACCACAAGAAACAGGCAGCCCTGCTTGATGCCATTTTCTCTCATCTGCATTAATGGGAGAAGGCCTCAGCCACCTAACATATAATGCGTTTTCTGTGCTATCTATCTTATTGATTCTCGCATACTTGCGTGGCATTTTTTCTTTATCATAAGCGGCCCAAATCTGACCAAATTCAAAATTGTCAGCTTTTCCGTTGTTGAGCCATGGCTTCTGAACCTTGGATTTCACTAACGAGGATGGGTTCCCAGATGAACTCCTCAACGATTTTCCCACTTCATTTAAACTACAAACTTTTCCTCTGGGTTTATCAAGTATTGGGGTCTCAGCTATAATCACACACTCATCATCAGATTCATCATCACCCACACTTTTCACCCTCTTTGAAAGCTGCTCTCCTGAGCTGCAAATTACCTCGCTTTTATCTGAACCCTCACTAGCAATCCTCTTCGATCCAGAACCGCAAGGCCTCAAGCTTGTCGAACCAAGCTTGTGACTTTTTTCTCTACCCGAAAGCACATTATAGGCTTTATCAATAAGCCCCAGAGCTGATTCAATCCCCGGAAACTTGTTCTTCATAGGTTCCAATGTACCAATCAGGTTTGTATAATTAGCCTCTATCACAGACTTATCCGCTCCCTTATCAGTCTGAAGAACCGAATACCAATCGATTTCACTCACAGGTAAATCAGCTATGCACATTATGTCACATATTGTTACCAACTCATCAATAAATTCAGTTCCTTGAAATGTCTTCCTTGCTTCTAGTAACTTGTTCTTGGCACCCACATAATCACTGTTCCTCATCAGGATTAATGCAACAGATCTCCTGATAGCTGCTTCCAGTTTAGCATTAGCCATATCTTTCTCTTTTTGATTCTACAAGAACCCCAAATTCAATAAATTAGCTTAACCTCTACAAACATAGATGCATTGTTCAAAGTTTGCTCTTTTCTTCACATTAAACGCTTATTATTAATGAAAAGGGGTCTCTCTAAAAATGCCCTAATTTAGAAACATACACAACAAACACACATTCATAGAAAAACCCTTTTCCTTACTTGGACATAAAATCTGGAAAATTGAAGGATTAAGAACTTACCGGAAGCTGGAGCAGAAACAACAGGGAGATTGTGGAAGTGGTTGTTGAGCTTGACCTTGGATAGAAAGAAAGAAATCATAAGTCCATGACTGTACATTTAATGCAGGTTAGTACTCGATGCAATTGATGATGATAATGTGATGTGTTTGATACGTGGACTCGAAATTACTGTTCTGCCCTGGGTTTACCGTATCTATGAACCTGAAGTCATAAGTCAAAGTACTTCAGTTCAGATAGAGTTCCGACAAACACCTAAAGCTAACTAAGCTATAAGGCTAAAAGAGGTGGCTGGCAGACAGCAACGGTGCAGTGGACACAATAAGTCATTCCATTTGTGATTCATAGGGTCATATGGAATATATGGTAAATTAAGTCGAGTAATGGCGCGTTTGGATGCAGAATTTACGTTTTCAGGGGATTTATAATTCCAGGGGATTATAAAACCCGGGATTTATATAAATACCTGGCGCGTTTGGTAACTCAAGAAAAAATCCCTGGAAACTGTCAAATCCTTTGTTTGAAATTCCATGTACTGTTTGGCAACCTAGGATTTACACAAATGCTCTGTTTTAATGGGGCCACAAATCCCTTGGAAACTTTCCAAGCAAATAACATGGGGGGAGGTGTTACTCGATTTGGAGGATTTGCTGGGAAAGTGTTTTCCAGGGGAAACATGAATACAAGGGATTTTGGCAAACAAACGGGCCAAGGAATTTATAATTCTACCAAATCCCTTGGTCCCATGAATCCCCTCTCTAAAATCCAGCATCCAAACGCACCATAAAGTTAAATCTGCGAGCATCCAACTCAAAACAAAAGGGTAAGAGAGTAATGGAGAAGAAAAGAGGTAGATCAGTAGATCAGTAACCTTAATCATCAATGAGGTGAAGAGAATGACGTATAAATTGAGACTTCTTTTTGACCGGCTCAATGGCATATCCTTTAGGGATGTTCTAATAGGTTGAGATGTTGCCATAAACACATATCAAATAACTTGTAAGGGTCTAATTTGGGCTTGAGCTTTGGACTTAAGTTGTTTTTCTTTTCATTTTTCATTAATAAAACTTTTAGCCTTTTTACCTCAAAAAAAAAAAAAATGCTTATGTTAGAATACTCCATCTTTCTTGATTAATCAAGGCGGCTACTTTTGGTTGCTTGTTTACTCATTCTTGTTCAGATACTTGCTAGCAAGCTATTTATTATCTCATGTTATTTTATATATTTAGTTTTTGGTAAGAAATGCAAGCTCCACCAATAAGTATCTTACGACCATTGAAAGGACACTAACGTAATTTTTTAATTATAATTTTTTTCCACTAAAAAATGGAACTATACTGATAAAAACAGTTCCACATCAAGAAGGTATGAGAACTGAGATTTTTTCTTTTATGAAAGAACCAAATGAAAACTAATGCATAATAGCATCCCAATTAAATAAAACAGTTTCCGGATAATAACCCTAAAAAATGCCGGTACTTGCACACCAATTGCTGATCGTGTTTTGATACTATTAATAGTGGCCTTCAAATCCTTTTACTTCCCATTGAAAGTCTCATATCACGCTCCATCCCCATCGCCCACTTAATAGAAGAGTTGGACACTCTTTTTCTTGCTTCATTCCCA
The DNA here is from genome assembly GCA_023529015.1 of Papaver nudicaule. Taxonomy (NCBI): domain Eukaryota; kingdom Viridiplantae; phylum Streptophyta; class Magnoliopsida; order Ranunculales; family Papaveraceae; genus Papaver; species Papaver nudicaule. The sequence continues at coordinate 7,501 of JAJJMA010259691.1, read as the reverse complement.
AATTTTTCTGTTAGAATTAAACTAGAAAAAACTCATTGGAGATATATACCTTCAAGAATAAATGGCATACATCTCTAATTGTTTCACAATGTAAAAGTATATACTGGTTTGATTCAGTGCCTTTCTTATACAACAAACAACCATAAACCAAAAATAGAACGTGTATATCAAGTGTAGCAGTTGGATTACCACCAAATCTATGATTTGTGACCTTCCCCCGAAGACATCTTCATTTTTGTTATTCTTCCAAATCCATTTGATATGTAATGCTTTGCACATCAATCTCAATTTTCTTATTCCAACACCACCACCTTCCTTAGGTAAACATAAAAATTTCCACCCAACCCATCCCTTCTTATGTTTCTTCCAACCTGCCAATTAAGTTGAGCCTATTAACAACTTTAACCCACTTGTGAACCAACATTAGGTAGGCAGAACATAATTGTAACACCCCAATAAAGAAGTATACTCATTCATATCACCAACATCCCCTACTGCATACATATGAATTTAGCAATATTAATTTATAGGCCTCAAATCCTTGATCTTTTCCATTGTATTCTTCTTTGATATGAGAGCAATGAACGTATATTTAAGTCTCTAATTAAAAAAAAAAAATTCTCCTGCAATTCTTTAAGCACATTAAAAACATCCTCCCGAATAATGCTCTAAGACTGCTGGTAAACTTTAATAGGGTAGCCATCGGGGAGAAGTGCCTTATTTTTCCTAAATATTGTATAACACTAAAAGTTTCTTATTCTTCAATTTTTCTTTCAAGCCGACCACACATATCAGAAGGAATGGAATTGAAATAAATAATGCGGAAACTGCCGATATGCACAAAGTAATGATGGATGAAATAAAGCCATGAGGGAAGAGCTTCTTGAAAACAAGGTAGTGCTAGCAGTAAATCACAAGAAGGAAGCGATTAGAGAAGTCCATCGATCAAGTTTAAGCTATAAACTTCTCAGTAAGCCAATCCCAGTCAAGTGCACGATGCCAGTTTTCAATTCCATCTTCGATGGAAGTGGTGATGCAACATACCATGTGATAATGTACAAGAGGTTGTTCTTAGCATGGGCAGATAAACATGAGGTACTTTGCAAATATTTTCCATCTAGTTTGAAAGGCGAAGCTCTAGCTTGGTACGATAACTTTCCTGAGTATTTGATATTCTCTTTCGGAGACTTAGTGAGAGCATATTTGCAGCACTTCAATTATAAAAACTCTTCGAAGACAAGGGTAGAAAACTTTTTAGTATCAGGGTAAGGCCAAAAGAGTCTACCAAGAGTTTAACAGATCGATAGACGACACAATGCGTCGAAGTAGGAAATGGTGCAACTGAAAAAGATAAGGTGCGAGCTTCCCTAAACGCACTGGACAAAGATCATCCACTTTATGCCAAGTTATTCTCAAAGAACATTGAAACATTGCAAGACCTGAGAAAATACCAGCAAGAACGCATCGCACTAGAGGAAATCAACGAGCAGGCAGCTCGGGGGAAAGAAAACATAACAAAGCAAATACATTCAATCAACAATCTCTCGCTGGAAGAATGAGAAGTAATCAAAAGATACGCGAAGCCTTTCAAAAATGTATTATTCTGGATCAAAACAAGAAGACCAACCAAGTAGCAATCAAGCATGGGATTCGGCAAAAAGAGAAAGGCAGAATGACGAAGGTCGATACAGCAACGAAGGAAAGTTTTGAGATGAAAGGTATCATGATAACCCCAGGTACAACAATGGGGATGATAGCGAAATAAAGGGCAATGATACTCGTCGAGGTTACGAAAGCAGAGGGTACCAAAACAGAAGGTTTGGTGAAAAGAGGTCGGGATTCCCTCCATTTCAAGACAGAAAGCTTCCAGAGCTAAGTGTACCACTGGAAGTAGCTTTAAGATGTATCGAAGCTTCTGAATCGACAAATGAGATTCGCTACCCATGGAGCAGGGGAAACCAGCCTCCAGGAGGAAGGAATTCGAAGGATTATTGCGAGTTCCATAAGTTATATGTCCATCCCACAGAGCAGTGCATTCATGCTCAGGATCATAACCACCTTATTTGGCAAAACAATTCTACGACCATAACTAACTTATTCAGAAGATCAATCATACCAACATAGTTTTGATCCTCAAGATTGACAATCCGACAACACCTGATCATTTCTGTCTGATAGGTTTACGCAATGTGGTGTACAAGATTATCTCAAAAATCCTGATCAGCAGAATTAGGCCTACTCTTCAGGGACTCATTACGCCGTTCCAGAGTGCCTTTATACCCTCCAGATCAATCCAAGACAATATCGCAATTGCAGCAGAACTATTCCATCATATTATATCCATACACTCGACAAAAGCTCCAAAAATTGCTCTCAAACTGGGTATTCATAAGACATATGATACACTTGACTGGAACTTCATCAGATCCACCATTAATGTTATGTGAAAAAGCAGGGGTACCGAACTACCAACTTTTCGTTTGGGCTCGTGAGTCTTATGGTCAGATATGGACGATTTCAAAAATCAATATCAAATATGTTATACCTGAGTTTAGATCACAAGTTATCAGTCCGACACAAGACAATGGCTTGGTAAATCCAATGGATGGATTGGGGACAACGATCAGGTTAACAATAACGTACTTCTTGTGTTTGCTTTAATTATATAATCAGAGAATATAATGTGGAAAGTAAAGCACACAAGACACCAGAGATTTTTTTAACGAGGAAACTACAACCTGTAGAAAAACCTCGGGACCTCGTCCAGATTGAACACCGCACAGTACAAACTGTCTACAAACACTAGCCTATTATAAGACTTCGGTCTGGGATGTAGCAGAGACCAATTCTAGCCCTCCAAGCGAACTGGCTATTGTTGCACTCCTTACGTCTCTAGATCCCCCACAGATCGTCACGCACTTGATTCCCTAGCTGACGTCCTTTACAGGCCTAGGAGTTGCTTTAACTGCCGTTAAAGGCTTGTGTCAATAATTTCGGCTTTGCAACCTCAATTATCAACTGTATGTTTGAACTGTCCTCTATCAGTTTGACATACACAAAGTGACTTCCTTCGGATTGCTCCAAGTCATACGGAAATCTACTTACAAGCGGGGGCTGACAAGTAAACCAAGTAAATGATGCCTAACTTGTGTCTACCTCAGTTGTAAACGAAGAATCACTTAAGAAACTTATACAACTGGAGCTAACTAGGTCTTACAACACCGAGTTCAGCTGTACATTGCTTCCTTTCAACCCTGTGTATAACATATCAGTTCTTGAATGGCCTTATATCAGAAGAGAAGGACCGTAGAATAGACAAGAACGTGATCAGGTTACCAAGGTTACAGGTTACTCCGATTTCAACCACTAAGGTCTCAATCTCCTACCTGTTCTTCCCAACTCTCAAGAGAAGTCTTTATAGTTGTTAGGTAATTCCCACAGAGGAACTGCTACCTAATAGAGGATGACTATACCACAACAAGCATTCACTGAACTGAAAAGAGTTTACGATCAATTCCACAAAGAAATCTCACGTATGCTTGATGCTTGCTGTTTTTCGTCCCAAAACCCTCTATTTATAACACTCAATAAGATAGGTTGCTTAGGAATAAAACAACTAGTTACTTGTCCCACAAGTTTAAGAAACCCTAACTTGCAAACCAAGTAAACAGAGATTTATCTCAATTGGAATTCATTAAACATTTATCTGCCAAGTGTTCTGTTAGCTCAAAAACACTTCAAGATAGAAATCCAACAGACCAGAAATAATCTTTATCTTATTGACTCATTGAGATTCGTTAGATGGACCACAGAAGATATTTCGTGATAACCAAGTCCAACTAAGAGATAAAAGGAGTCCGAGTTTAACCCGTGTGAAAATTCCAGAGAATATTCACCTTGGACGGTTCGGGAACCGCCCTTCTGAATTATGGCCAGATACATCGAATATGTGGTTCACGTACATGTACGTGTACAAATTGATGCATCTGAACTCGGGAGAAAATCCAGAGTCACTGTTCACGAACCGATTCGTGAACCGCCTTAGTTTAGAATTAGGGTTTAACTGGATCCGCTGGAAGTTCTGGGCTGGGCCAGTACTTAGACGTGTTAGACGCCCTCAGCTATAATCCATTGGACTCTTGCTCAAGAGTACTCCTTTAGATTCACCCATATCCTACAAGTGATTTGCAAGCGAACCATTGCTATGGAAAGATGGTATTGAATTTATCTCATGCATTCTAGTAACCTTAGTATCCGTGGGAATAAATACCAACATAACACATGGTCATGTAGACAAGAATACGATCTCAATCGCTATTAGTATCTCTACTAAAGTAGCCGATTATTTCGAAAGATAGAATAAGTAGAATAGAAGAATTTCCATAGTAGTCATAACTCCTAACCTTTTGTCGATGAAGAATAATTGATGTCTTCTTTGTCTTCACAGTCTTCGTCTTCAAGGTCTCTACTACTTTGTCTATATCCCAATTCCGAAATCTAAACTCAGTAGGCTAAACCAAGATTGTGTTTTGACACCTAAAACTGACAACTAGCTTGACATACCAACGTTAGTGGGTTTGACCGGACAATGCCCTAACACTATGGGCTTTCCTCAGATATATTCATTGAGTATATCATGACTTGTATTATTTTCGTGTCTTATTCAGTTCTGGTCAACGACTCACCACAAGGGAATATTTTACTCAACGAGGTCTTAAATAGGGAGACCTTCTCTCTCCATACATATTCATTCTGCGTGCAAAAGTCCTTCTAACTTGCAGTGCAAGAAACACCAAGGAATTTGAAGGGGATACAGATTGCCAAGAACTCTCCTTCAATTCTACATCTAATGTATGCAGATGACCTTCTCATCACATGCTCAGCGGAACACATCACATGTGTCACCCTCAACAAAGTCCTAGATGAATATTGCACGACAGCTAGACAACAGATCAACAGAACCAAATAATCATTGATACATCATCCGAAGACAAACGATGGTCAAATGACTCAAACAGTATTTCAATATACCGACGACTCATGAAACACCATTGTATCTTTGAGTTCAATTTGAAATGGTAGAAATCACACAATGTTCACCCGTCTTCTATCAACAATGTCTCGGAAGACCAGAGGATGGATGACCAAATGCCTCAGCCTTGTTGGAAGATATCTTCTTATTAATACATCACTGACACATGTCGTTAATCATGTTATGCAGAGTCACCTACTGGCAGATCATGTGCATAAGAAGATAAAAATAATTACTAGAAATTTCTTCTGGGACATGATGAACAGTCAAGGAAATTATACACGCTCAATTGAGAGAAAATCACAAAACCCAAATGTCGAGGGGTGGGTGGGTGGGGGGTGGGGGCTGGGAATCAGGGAGACTAAAACTCACAACAAGGCGCTTCTTCTAAAAAGAGTCTGACAGTTAAGGAGTTCACCGGATTAGATGTGGTGCAGGCTCATATCTACCAAATATTTGCAACAGGGATGTCAGCTTCTAGTCTTGCCAAAACCGCAGTCGTCGGCAAGCTACATATATATGGAGAGGACTTGCAAAAGTGTCAGAATTTCTAAAAAATCAGACGACCATGGTTATTGGAGATGGAACTGTAAGAGCATGCTTGGTCAAACCCATCAGGCGTTGGTATGTCAAGCTCGGTTGTCATAATTTAGTGTTCAAAACTCGTACACTTGAACAGGTCTACTAATAGTCAGAATTCACTAGGTTAGACCTTTAGGTAGATGATGGCTGGTAAATATGGAAGATTGATCAAGAACTGAAGACGAATGAAAAACAAATGACAATATCCTCTTTCAGCAAAAAAATTTAGTCCTTCTAGACACAATGATTCCAATGGTCCTCTGCTCTGAGCTGAATGATTACTCTAATCGAAGCTTTTGACTCTTAGTATTCGACAGTGTCTATGAACTCTCTTTTCATGAGTTCCATGACCCGAAAGCATTTCTATATGGAGTTTTCTTCTTATACTCCATCATTGCTTTCCTAGAACCAATTCAATACAAGCTTTAGGAGCTTTGTATTATGAATAGTAATTCATGGTGAATGGCTTTATGAAGTTTATCTTCATTACGTGAATGCCTGCATCAATATTAATAAGAGTTTTCTAACTTGAGTATACTGTGCATTCAGAGAGCTAGTGATTTTACACTTAGATACAAAGATAGTTTCTAGTTTTGTATAGAATAGAAATCAATCACCATGCAAAGGAATTGATTAACATTGCTAGGTATCCATTTCCAGTGTTTAGATTCGATTCCCTTAATTGGTAATCAATCTACTTACAACTGGATCGATTACCAATGGCTAGGTATCGATGTCCAGTGTTTAGATTCGTTCCCTTAATTGGTAATCTACTTACGTATCGATCGATTACCATATGGTGGATTCGATCTCCCTTAAGTTAGGAATGGATTTCTGCTTTTAAAAATCGATCTCCTAATGGTAGTGGATCGAACATCGAGTCAGAAATGGATTTACAACACATGTGGAATGCATTGCATGAATTTGTAATCAATTCACCCAAGTGTGTATCGATTTCACTAATGTGTAATCAATTCACTTTAAGAAGTGTATCAATTTCCCTAAGTTGGATTCAATACACCTAACATAAGGAATCGATCACTCTAAATCAAATCGATCTCCTTGACCACATTTCATTGTTTGCACTTGCAAATGGAATATGAAAGACTATTCATTAATCATACTTGTGCTTCAATGATTTTTGTCTTGAAAGTATGATTTGGTTTAACATGGTCATGAACTTGTGCATTCATGTAAGAGTTCATTATATGACACAATAAGGCAAACCTTCGACTTGCGGCAATATTATATTGCTTAGCTTAATCGAAGAGGTCCAATTCTTCCATCTAGAACATTCCTATTGGAATCTAGATTCAAGTTAACGACAACATTCAAAGCTAGCTTATGTTGTCATCATGTTAACTTTTGAAGAAGTGCTTTGATAATATGGCAATTCCTGTTTAGTCTCAGAAACCGAGAGCCATGTAGAACTGGTTATGAACGGCTCTCACTAGAGTATCAAGTATTTCAATGCTGCAATAAATGAAACATTGTTTTCATTTATGTTTTTCAGCATTTGAATTCAAAGGTAATTAAGTCCGCATTAAATGCCTTTGCCAAACATTGATAAGGTTTCAGATATTGTCTTTGCCAAACGCGCCTTAGTCGAAACACTATAAAAGGAGATGTACATTCTGTAATACCCTGACCCAAAGTTGACTGCATACATGTGTGTGTGATCGTGTGTGAGTCCATTTTTGTTTGTGTGTGAACTATACCTTGCTTATTACGTATGACTTATGCATGTTACGTGTGATTAATGCCTTGTTTACTCATTATAGCTAAGTATAGGGAGTTGCTTTAGCTGTGAAGGTTTGTTAGGGCATTGTCCGGTCAAACCCACTAGCGTTGGTATGTCAAGCTAGTTGTCAGTTTTAGGTGTCAAAA